>CM035166.1:65120431-65432134 GCA_020205615.1 Panax quinquefolius | reverse complement strand
AATTTTGAGTTATTGGATTCGAAAGTGTCAATTCTTATATGAACACGTAAAGGATGTAATTCCTGACTTGTAGGAATTCGAATGGGTCAATTCGGATGTAAAACGAACAAATTAGGAAGCCGAGAGTTTCTTTAGAAAACCAAAACTGTTTTGGCCAACAGGTGCACAGAGACTTCGCTACATCTTATGACCTTGACTTCGGTAGAGTATCCTCGCTAACTTTCATGTAACAGGCATCACTAAAATACAAAGGGTGCATTGCAGCCAACGGCAAAGGGGAAAAAGTTGACCAAGTTAGGTTTTCATTCCTTTTGAATGTAGACCAAAAATAAGACAATAAAGGTACTTAATATACATAATAGGATTGAATTTAAATCACTTATAAAGTGATAATGTTAGAGAATTATGTATGGTTTAACCATAATTAAACGAAGAACGCAAGAGGGTAATAAGTAAACCGTGTATGATGTTCACCTTTGGTACTTTACCAAAGATGATCAGGGGTTGGTTAATAAACGTATGAATGTTAATGAGCCGTAACGAAGCATGGAAAGTGGATTTGACTTTATTGATAAAATAAGTATGATTAAGTATACAAGATGAAGGATAGTTAATTGATGATGAATTAATTAACTTAAAGTAGCATCTACGATGATGACAATAACGTTGAGAGTTACAACTAAAAGTTGTTGAATATTACGTGAACGTGAACGGTATGTAATAAGTATACTTAACCAATAAATGATCGAATTTCGATTAATAACAAAAGAACGTTAGTAAGTTGTGAGGAAGGACGATTAATTCAAAACGAGTGGTATTAATGAAGTAAATCCACTTACAACATAGAAGAGAAAGAAGTTGGTTATAAATGGCAAGTTGGAACCAATAGTAAACAATCTAATAAATGATTGGATTGAGAAGAAGGGTAAGACTCATTAGGAACCATGTATGTTCGTTCATGACCTAATGTGGTATGTTATGTGATTATATGTTGTAGAGACTGTAAAGACTAAAAGGGAAGGTAATTATACTGTAGCAGATGCTTAAAGGCAAGTCTTTCTTAATGCTTGTTTAACCTTCGTGTTAGCCAAGTTTTATGTGATGCGTGTTATACATTGCATGAATGGTTTTAAAGAAAGAGTCGATGCCTGTTTTAACTCGGCTAGACCAGTATTGGAGAATGAATGGATTTATTTATCAGTCTGTTTCATATAGAACTGTTAGCATTATCCTCTGCCAAGTATTTGGTACAGATGTAAAGATAAGTTTGTCTATAAACAAACAAAAAGTATTTTCATCGATATGTCGATGGGCACGCGAGTTTGCCAAAATATTAAACGTAAATACGTTTAATGAATGAGTGTTGATTAACATAGGGTACTATAGGCTGATCACCTAGACGTACTTGTAAGTTATACGGATGAACGGCCTTAGTGCTGTGGACTCCTTTTCAAGTATGAAAACTGAAAGTTACTATTCATGGTCTATTGACCAGTTCAGAATTCCTAAGCTATTATATATATACTTTGGAATTGTTTTTATGATATGAGAAGTACCAGTCAAATGTTTCATAGTGCTTCGTAGTTAATTATTCAGTTACGGGAATAAAGCATGGAATTGTTAATGTGATAGTCATATGATTCGTTGTTAAGACTTGTTGAGCTAGTTATGCTCATTATTGCTTGAACCATATGTTTGCAGCTAAAGCCGAACGAACTGAGAGTTCTAAAAGTGATAAAGGCAAGGCTAAGATGGACAAGAAATCGTCATGTAATAGATTAGTGTAATTGTATGTAATATACTTATGAAGAATAAAAAATGTATTCGGTTTATGAACCTAGGAAAGGATTTATTACAAATGTAATACAAAGATAGTAATTTCACTCATTTTGTTGTTATTTCAATGGAATGATTGTATGGATTACAGCATTGTGGAGCACCATCTGTCGGGTTGGAAGATACCCAGATTTGGGGGCGTCACAGGTTGGTATCAAAGAATTAGGTTATAAAACTTAAGGGGGAAAGAACCTTAGGCTAATAACCTTGTTAAGAAAGGAAAAGTCCGAAGTAAGTAAAAACTCAACCTTACTTAAGTCGAAGGAGTTAATAAGGTATTGAGGAAACTCAGTACCGAAAGATTTAAAAGATGAAAAATAACCCTAAATGAATTAAATGTGATTTGTACTTATACTATTATGTGTTAAGTACTAATCAACATGTTATGTGTTATTGTAGGATGTCGAATGATAGCATGATGTATAGAGATATACACGCGGTGAGTGAAGAGTTTGTGAATAGAGTAGAGCCTGTACCCGTGCCAGTGGCGGAGGTACCACTAGTAATTCTAGAAGAGTCGAAGCCAAAGGAGTACTTTTCTGAGGAAGACTACTCCGAGGGAGATGTAGCTTTGACATCATACCTTGATATGATGGTCTATGAGGAGAAGGAAATGGAGGTAGCCTCGGTTAATACGGCGATACCTACACTAGAGTCAACATCTCCAGATGCAATGAGAGCATTGTATCTGGCGATTATAACAAGAAATGTGCAAAAGTACGGTTATGCGAGAACCCGAAATGAAGAGATTTATTATCTCCATGAAGCTAAGATGTCTGCAGAAGCAGATTTTGACTCAGAGCATGATAAACATGTGTTTATGACAGAGCAGGCTAGGAACTATAAAGAAGAGGCCGATGAGCTTCGTAAGAAACTGGTTGAGAAAGACCAGAAGATAGCTCGGATGTCTTACATCCATGAGAGTGCTCATAGGGATTTCAAAAGTTGCGTGTTATTCCATTGAGTCATGATAGACTCGATATACTGTTAGTCGGGATACTGTAGCAATAATTGCGATTAAGGAACTCATAGATGCTGTTATGCATTATTAGAAGTCTACAGTTATAGATATGTGTGTAGCGACGTAAAACCCTCTTTTTCATAAAAGGGTAGTCTTTTTGTAAATCCCAAGTTTTGTGAAGTTCAATTGTGGGATAGAAATGTAATAGCTTTTGGCTATAGAAGCAAATTATAAATAGTTTCAAACTATGAAGAAGCATATTAATATAATGAAGTTTTTATTTAATGTGCTTTGATGTAGCATGAGTTATTATTGTGGAATGATAACCAAGGGGGTTAGAATGACCCTATGCAAGAGTTCGTTAATTTATTAACGGCTGCATTTAACCAAATCGGGAGTAGAATAATCGTGGAACCTAGGGTAGCAAGCACGACTACCTTTAAAAAAATTAAAAGCGTTGGTCCGCCGGAGTTCAAAGGAACGACGGAACCATTAGAGGCCCAGACATGGGTAAAAGAAATAGAGAAGGCGTTTGTTATTACGAACGTAGCTGAGGCACAAAAGACTTCTTTTGTGACCTATATGAACAAAAGAGGAGCCAACTTTTGGTGGGAGGCTCACCAGGGCGGGGCTAGAATAGATGTGGTAACGTGGTAACAATTCAAGAAGGCTGTCTTCGAGAATTATTTCCCTACAAGTATGTAGAGGAGGATGAAGATTAAGTTCTTAGAACTAAGAAATCGGACATGACAGTTCCCCAATACGTGGCCAAATTTAAAGAATTGGTAAGGTTTGCTCGACACCAAGTAAACACTGAGGAAAGGAAGGCTCGTAGGTTTGAGCAGGGACTGAAACCCTGGCTCTATAGTAGGATTTCGGTATTCCAGAGTGTTTCTTATGGGACTATTCTGGAGAAGGTGATTATAGCATAAGCCGGTAGTGAGTTGTAGACTCAATACCACAAAGAGGGAAAGAATAAGAGCAAGGGAGAGGGAGGAACTAAGGCAGATAATGCCGGGGGTTGTGGCGATATACCGAAAAGAAAGAATTTTAACTATGGGAATACTGGAGTGGGACAAGGGGATCCTAAACATAGGATGGAAGCATGTAAGATATGTGGGAAGACTCCTTTAGGAGTCTGTCTGAAAAGGAAATCGGGTTGTTATAACTATGGACAGGAGGGTCATATATCACCTAATTGTCCTAATTCTAAGAAGAAAAAAAATGATGATTGTATTGTATGTGGGTAGTTGAACCACATGGTAAGAAATTTCCCAAAGAAGGGGTCGGAGAAGAGTAAGGGTGTTAGTAGTGGTAAATTATCCATCACTAGACCACCATCATCGGGTAGACCTATGGCTTGTACTTTTAATAGGACTGTCCAAGATGAGGTTGCATCAATGGATGTAGTAACATATATCATTCCAGTCAATACAATGAATGCTTAGGTGCAGTTTGATAGGAGTGCTACTTGATCTTTTATAGCATGTGAATTTGCTAAGTGATTAAGATCATTCCCGAAAAGATTATAAACACCTTTAAATGTTAAGGTAGAGAATGAGGAAATAACTTTCGTTAATAATATCCGTGGAAATTGTTTCATGAATAAAAGAGTAAGTAAGTAAGTATCGGTAGATAAAAACCGATAAAGTTGAGAGAATTTGAAGTAATTCTCGGTATGAATGGGTTGATTAACCATAACACCTTAATAAATGGTCTAAGGAAAAGTATGAATCTTCAGTTTTTAAGAAACCCAAGGTAGTAAGATACGGTAATAAATCACCAGAACATTTTTTTTGTTGTCTAATCAAGACGCAATCTAGAAGGATGTTAAGATAAGTTTAGGTTGTGGTACAATCGTAACCTTTGATGGTTGACATATGGGAACTGGGCTAAACAATTCCTTCAGAGAGTGAAGGTATATAAGAAACTGGCAACCGATCTAACTCACTGTGATGGCAGTGTAGATGAGACGGGAGCTTGTTTGTTGGTTGTTTGTGGGAAACCACTCAGAGTACCATATGGACTACTAGCAGAGAAGCGATGTGTGCTGAATCCATGAGAAGTAGTAAGGAAGAAGAAGATACCTAAGACTACATTCAGAACTCGTTATGGTTATCATGAGTTTCTGGGTATGTCGTTTGGGTTGACTAATGCATTGAAGTTAGACTTTCCGTAAGGGGCGCAGAGAATGTCGGTGGTAAGCTGATAGGAACTCTTGTGAGGTGCTATGGTTGAAAGTACCATTAGTGTCATAGAGTGTTCGAATAATATTTGGACGAGTGGGTCGTAATAAAAAATTAGTGATATTCTAGTCTTTCTAAAATGTCAGAAGATCATGATGAAAATGTGAAGATAGTGATGGAATCATTACGGAGGGAGGAGTTGGGTACGAAATTCACTAAGTGTGAATTTTAGTTTAAAAGATATTAAGATTTGTTATTGATAAGTATCATGGGAATGAGTTAAGGAAGTACCGCTAGGTAACGAGGATTGTAAGCGAATGAAGAAAATGAGGCAGGATAAGTAGAAGACTAAGTATAGTCTTATTTTGAGGGAGGAATTTGAGTTCCATATAAATACAAGTTAAAAGGATAACTAAGATGATATATAGATTGTGTAATGTGTTAATAAGCGTTTAACTTCCAACTTAGATTATTGATAGGAAGTGATACGTCATGCGAATTAAGATAATACCTTTGTTGAATGTGAAATGAAAGAACCCCAATGTCGAAGAAGCATTGTGGGAACTCGAGATTTAAATGATGGGAAATTTTTTTCCTCATTTAGTGGTATAATTGCAGCATGATTCTGGGGACAGAATCTTTTTAAGGGGGGAAGAATGTAATGCCCGAGAAAAATCGGATTTTTGAGAATAAAATTTTTATTTTTATTAAATGAATTTAATTGATTATTTATGGAGCAAGCTAATTGAAGGTCGTTATATGACCTAGATATGTCAAAACATCGTAGTATTTTGGCTACGTGATAGAATTAAAGTGTTTGAATTTCCAAGACGGAAATAAAAGCTTTCTGAGAAATTTTCCAAAAAATACTATTCACGCATTTCGGCTCGGGAATTATTTTTGAATTCCGAGAAATACGTAACGATAGAATATTGATGTGAGATGGAATATCCAATAATATTTTAGTTATGGAAAATGTAATATTTCTCATGTGGACTTAAAACCTAACGTTTAAGGAAAATGATTTACGGGAAGGAAAGGTAATGCGATTAATGAATTAAAGCAATAATCGGATAATACGTAGGTATTGTACGAGGTAATAAATACTAGTATGATATGAGGTATTATACGAGTACGTACGAAAGATGGTATGACGTATATGTTGAATTAGTATACGAGTTAGGTTACGAGAATTATACGTATTGTATACGTTATAAGGCTTTAAGCCACATATATGGAATTTATAGGATTGTGTAGGAAATGGTTAAGTCCAACAGAATTAATGTGCAAGCCTAAGTGTTTGTAATGTGAAGCCCAAAGTAAGTTATTGATCAAGCCCAAGTGTTTGTTTAATTGCAAGCCCAATATATAAGTTAAGATAGTTAAGTAAAATTATGCTAGAAGTCCAAATGAGTAAGTAAGTTAATTAAGCTAAGGCCCAGAGTAATTATCCAATGGGTAAGAACCATGGAGCAACCCATGGATGATCCAATGTGATGAACAAGTAAACCTAGAGGCTAAGTAGTGTGGTGATCACACAAAGTGCTTATAAATGATCAAGTTTACTTAGTGGCTAAGTGTTGTGATGGCCAAGTAAATTATTTGGAGAGTAAGTAAGCTTAATGGCTAAGTTAAGTAGCAACCAAGAAATAAGAGTGGTGAGCAAGTATTGTGGGGAATAAGTTTACTTAATCCTTAAGCTATGAATAGTAAGGAGGTTCACTAAGGAGGTGGAAGGTCCTAATGACCCTTATGCCCTCACTTTGTGATGCCTATAAATACCAAAGTCCATTTCAATTGTTGGTTGTTCAAATTTCATCCAACATCTTTCAAGCTAAACAACTTATTTGGTTGAGAGAATAAGCTAGAAAAGTTAGAAAACTACTCTTTCATATTTCAAGGATCAAGAAGGAGATTAAAGATTGAGCAAGGCATAGTCAAGTGAATATCAAAGAGTAAGTGATACTAAGCCATGATTTTCTTTCTCTTCCATTAGTAGAGAAGGGGGTATTGGTAGAACAAGCATGCTAAAAAGAGGTTGGAATAATGAATCAAAGGGCTTAAGTCTTAATAAGCCAGATAAGTCATGAATAAGAAATTCAATTGTAAATAAGTTATGAACTTATAATGAAAGTCTAAGAACGCGAAGAACGAAAAAGGTAATATTTTATAAACGTTAGTCTTCATCTTTTTCGATTTCTTTTTTAGTAGAGAAACGTAGATTGGTGGAGCATGTTAGTGAGGAGGAATAAAGATGACTATTAATAATGAAAACATTGATAAGTCATGATCAAATGGAAATCGTAAATGTTTACGGAAGTTCAAATTAATAGAAATCGTTGAATGTTAATATGGTTGTTGATGGACAAATTAAAAACCATCATAGATAAGGTATGTGCATCTTGATTGATTAGGATGTAGATAATGAATCAATGGAGTGTTCCATTTGATTTGGCTTATAGAACTCGAGTAACGAAGTTTTGACGAATTTTGCGAAAATAGACGTTAAACGTCGAAAACGTAGAAAGCCCGGATTAAAGTTCAAAAGTTGTCGTGTGACTTGAAAACATTGGTTTCCAATGTCAACACGTGAGATAGGGTGATTAAGAGTTGTGGGTTCAAGAATCATCGAATTCCGACTTAAAACGAAGAAAACGAGCATTGAATGCTCATAAACGTTTCCGAACGTCTAGAAAATGAACTCAATTGTGAATTTTGAGTTATCGGATTCGAAAGTGTCGAATTCTTATATGAACACGTAAAGGATGTAATTCCTGACTTGTAGGAATTTGAATGGGTCAATTCGGATGTAAAACGAATAAATTAGGAAGCCAGGAGTTTCATTAGAAAACCAAAATGTTTTTGTGCTAATCTGCCTGTACTTACTACGCCGCAGAGCCAAAACCAGTACAAAGTGGTGGCCATGAATGCTGAGACTCTGGCCGAGTATCCTGCTAACTCATGCAAATAAATACCACTAAAATACAAAGGTCTGCTGTGCAAAATGGCCACGAAGATGGAAAAAAGTTGACGAGTTAGGTTTTCATTCCTTTTGAATGTAGACCAAAAGTAAGACAATAAAGGTACTTAATATACATAATAGGATTGACTTTAAATCACTTATAAAGTGATAATGTTAGAAGATTATGTATGGTTTAACCATAATTAAACGAAGAACGCAAGAGGGTAATAAGTAAACCGTGTATGATGTTCACCTTTGGTACTTTACCAAAGATTATCGAGGGTTGGGTAATAAAAGTAAGAACGTTAATGAGCCGTAACGAAGCATGGAAAGTTGATTTGACTTTATTGATAAAATAAGTATGATTAAGTATACAAGATGAAGGATAGTTAATTGATGATGAATTAATTAACTTAAAGTAGCATCTACGATGATGACAACAACGTTGAGAGTTACAACTAAAAGTTGTTGAATATTACGTGAATGTGAACGGCATGCAATAAGTATACTTAACCAATAAATGATCGAATTTCGATTGATAACGAAAGAACGTTAGTAAGCTGTGAGGAGGGACGATTAATTCAAAACGAGTGGTATTAATGAAGTAAATCCACTTACAACATAGAAGAGAAAGAAGTTAGTTATAAATGGCAAGTCAGAACCAATAGTAAATAATCTAATAAATGATTGGATTGAGAAGAAGGGTAAGATTCATTAGGAACCATGTATGTTCGTTCATGACCTGATGTGGTATGTTATGTGATTATATGTTGTAGAGACTATAAAGACTCAAAGGGAAGGTAATTATACTGTAGCAGACGCTTAAAGGCAAGTCTTTCTTAACGCTTGTCTAACCTTCTTGTTAGCCATGTTTTATGTGATGCCTGTTATACAATGCATGAATGGTTTTAAAGAAAGAGTCAATGCCTGTTTTAACTCGGCTAGACCAGTATTAGAGAATGAATGGATTTATTTATCAATTTGTTTCATATAGAACTGTTAGCATTATCCTATGCCAAGTATTTGGTACGGATGTAAAGATAAGTTTGTCTATAAACAAAGAAAAACTATTTTCATCGATATGTCGATGGGCACGCGAGTTTGCCAAAATATTAAACGTAAATACGTTTAATGAATGAGTGTTGATCAACATAGGGTACTATAGGCTGATCAGCTAAACGTACTCATAAGTTATACGGATGAACGACCTTAGTGTTATGGACTCCTTTTCAAGTATGAAAACTGAAAGTTACTGTTCATGGTCTATCGACCGGTTCAGAATTCCTAAGCTATTATATATATACTTTGGAATTATTGTTATGATATGAGAAGTACCAGTCAAATGTTTCATAGTGCTTCGTAGTTAATTGTTCAGTTACGGGAATAAAGCATGGAATTATTAATATGATAGTCATATGATTCGTTATTAAGACTTGCTGAGCTAGTTATGCTCATTCTTGCTTGAACCATATGTTTGCAACTAAAGCCGAACGAACTGAGAGTTCTAAAAGAGATAAAGGCAAGGCTAAGATGGACAAGAAATCGTCATGTAATAGATTAGTGTAATTGTATGTAATATACTTATGAAGAACAAAGAATGTATTCGGTTTATGAACCTGGGAAAGGATTTATTACAAATATAATACAAATATAGTAATTGCACTCATTTTGTTTTTATTTCAATGGAATGATTGTATGGATTGTAGCATCGTGGAGCACCATCTGTCGGGTTAGAAGATACCCGGATTTGGGGGTGTCACAGGGATGAGGTGGGTGAAGCAACATTATTGGGACCGGAGTTGGTACGTATGACTACGAAAATGATTCAAACAATCTGACAACGTATAAAAACCTCACAAGATCGACAAAAGAGTTATGCTGATCTTCATCGAAAGGACGTGAAATTCAACATTGGAGATCATGTGTTGTTACGTGTTGCTCCATGGAAAGGAGTTACGAGATTTGGAAAGAGAGGAAAGATCAATCCTCGATTCATTGGCCCATTTTTAATCCTCATTCGAGTAGGAACTGTGGCCTATAGACTAGCCTTACCGCCAAGTATGTCTCATGTTCATAACGTTTTTTCACATATCTATGTTTCGTAAATATGTGAAAGACCCGAACCACATTATTGAATTAGAACCAGACGAGATAGCGGAAGATTTAACGTATGAAGATGTACCTGTTAAAATCTTGGATAAGAAGGATCATAGTCTACGCTCCAATGTTATACCTCAAGTCAAAGTTTTATGGAGAAACCACGATGTTGAGGAAATGACCTGGGAGTTAGAATCTGAAATGAAGTCAAGGTATCCTCACCTCTTTGACATACCAGGTACGCACCCTAATTTCAAGGAAGAAATTTCATAAGAAGGGGAGGTTGTAAGTCCCCAACTTTTATGAATAAAGATTATTTTTTCTCGAAATATATTTTTAAATATTATGGTGTGGATTTGATATAATGTTATAGTTGTGGGTATTATTTATAAATTTTACAAAGAAAACAAGTGGTTATATAATATTTGATTGGTCGGGGAATATTCATTTTAACAGGGAATATTCGTACGACGGCACAATCATTGGTGGAACTCACAACAGAAGTATTGTCGTAGTTAGAAAATGACAGAATTATCTTTTTAAAAAAATAACGGCGAAAGTTTTACCGTTAAACTGTTGAACTACCCGGTGGTAAAAGTACGATGTCTACGCATGGTTGCATAGTAGCACCACGGTATTGATTATTGATGCTTACGTGAGAAGTCACTCGCTTATACTCGATTATTATTACGATGAATTGCTTTGCATCATATCTCTCATATTATTGATTCAATTATTGTCACAGTATCATTTGTATAATATTTATTATTATTAAATCAATAATTGAGACGATAAAGTTATTCATTTAATTATTTGAAATATTAACAATGTCTAGAAGTTCTGTCAAGGAGAGGTTTGGTCACCTAATTGCGCTCTAATAAGGAGAAATCCTTATCGGAAAGCCCTTTATTTCTTGGGAATGACCTGATTATTAAATATTGTGAGTTATAATATTAATGATGAATAAGTTCGTGTTGATTAAAGATGAAATTGATAGTTCCATTGTGTTGAGATTATTAGTGTTGGTGGAAATCGATATTTATTTCGATAATAATTGATGTCTGGAGGTTATATTGACCAATCGGGTAATTAATCGAATAAATGAGCAATTAATTGCTATTATTTCACATGCTTATAACTATTTGTTCACATGTGTGTACTATTAATTCACATTCATGTACTAATATGGGAGGTGGTACAAGATTGATAATACTTGCATGACTAAATTAAAAATGGAGGTAATTAGTTTTTTCACATGATTATACTATTAAGTCACATGAATGAACTATTAATTCACATTATTTACTATTAGGGGAGGTGGTGCAAGTTTGATAATACTTGCTTAAAAAAGAAGAAAAAGAGGAAGATATTATACTGTTATATTTCGAGCCCCAAAACGTGCAATTATCGATACTATATTTTCCTATAAATAGAAGCTCATTCTTCTTTCATTCTCACCAATTCACTAAGTCTCACAAGAGCAATTATTATAGAGAGAAATTATAGAGAGAAAGAAGAAGAGAAGTCTGCTACCTCACTATTCCAGTATCTAGTTTTTTCTAAGGTAAGGGGTATTATTTCTTTCGTATTCATGAAGACAGATATTTTCTTTCAATACTCGTAAGGGTTGTTATTCCATTCTTTATTATTATGTTGGAATAACCAGTCTGTGCGGTCTATCGAATGCCTGGTGAATTCTTTTGTTATTCCATTCTTTATTATTTTGTTGGAATAACCTGTCTGTACGGTCTATCGCATGCCTGGTGAATTCTTTTGTTATTCCATTCTTTATTATTCTGTTGGAATAACATGTCTGTGCAGTCTATCGTATGCATAGTGAATTCTTCTGTTATTCCATTCTTTATTATTCTGTTGGAATAAATGTCTATGTGGACTACCACATGCATGGTGAATGATCCTTTGTATTCATTCCTTATTAAATTGTGGAAATGATCTGTCTACGTGGATTACCGTATGGCGGACAAAAATTCATTTGCAGTTTCATATAATCTATTATACTTAGTTGGTTAACGTTTTGGCTTCTATACTCCATGAAATTAGTAGAATATCCTGGATATTTGCGCTTCATCCAGTATCTTTTCATGAAAATATTCTTCTGAGCATTCTTGAATTTTACTCCACAAAATAGTATCATGTTTACAATTTGGATGTTATTGAATTCTGGATAAATTAAATTAATTCTTTAAACTTTTATCCTTGAACTTTTTTTTTATTGAATTCTTATATCATTGTCATCATCCTCATGTTTATAATATGTTGAAAGTCATCTGTGGCCTGTAGTGCATAGATGGACTTGGTATGATTATGACCAGGGATTATTCGGTATAATCATGACCGTAAGGTTACAAATGATGTGGTAAAAGTCCTCATTGGCCGTAGTGCATTGATGGACTGTTGTTGGCATGATCATGACCATTGATGAATAAACGAATATCCTTGGCCCGTAGTGCACGGATAATTTGTGGTCGTGATACTAATGAATATCATTGGCCGTAGTGCAAGGATAATGTGGTTTATTTATTAAGTTGAGTCTCAGCGATAAAAGTGATGAAAAACCTTTTAAATCATAGAAGATAGTAGGTTTTATGCTCTACTTGACTCTTCTAATGGATTGCTTGTTCCGTTGCAGTTAAACTTGATGTTTGTTATATTTTATCAGTTTAACACTGTTGAAGGCTAACGATATATTATCCTGCATTATCTTAGTCATAATATTTCTTACTGGGCTAGTTGAGCTCACCCTTTCTTTCATTGTTCTCTTCAGGAAATGAGAATATAGCTGGTACGAGTCGGGGAACGGATTTGACGGTACAGATGGTTGTTTTAGTAGTCCTCACTATTCTATAAAATAGTTTGACAATAAATGTAATGAGGACTCCATTGAGTGTGGATATTGTCTAGATGACAATATTCTTATTAAAACTCTTAGATTATGTTTTGTCGTATTTTACACGATTGTTGTATAATTAAGTTGTATTTTAATTTTGTACCATGTTTGTGGCGACTCAAGATGTGTGATGTATACCTATTTTGGGGGCGTCGCAAAAGGAGTTTATTCACATATGGAATAGGATTTCATGTTTTCTAAAATTAAAGGTGTTTAATTTTAATAAGGAATAAGATTCAACACATTTTATTTTTCCAATAAGTTTCAGTTAAAATAAAGGAGTTTATTTTGTACTTAAAATTGGATTCCTTGTTAATTAAAATAAATGAGTTTATTTTGATTGGAAATTTGATTAAAAATAAAGGAGTTTATTTTTATTAAAATTTGGATAAAATAAAATAAATAAATTTATTATGATTTTGATTAAAAATAAAAGAGTTTATTTTATTTCAAAATTGGATTTTATGCTAATTAAAATTGCCCATTAAATCGATATCAATGTATAAATTGAATATTTATTAGTCATGAGATGAATATTATTTATTAATGCATCTGTTGATATGTATGATAATAAATGGAATTTGTGACGCCCCCAAATTCAGACACTCATTTCTCGAATATTATTCGACACGTGCTAATTCTAATATCATACTAAAATCATCAACAACGGAAATAATAGAATAATTTACATTGATATAATATAAATATTCGCGTCCCAAGGTACCGTAACCATTACTATAACAATCAAGTGATTAAACTTAAACATAATTTAATCATCCTTAAATACATCATAATAAGCATAACAATAATAATAATACTTCTACACTTAAAGGACTAAGCTATTATGTAGCCTTGCCCTTTCCTTTATCCTTTCCTGATGTATTGCCCTGCTCTGCCTTAACTGTAATGTTTTTAGAGAAGCAAGAATGAGCAACAAGTTTGCCCAGCAAGTAATATAGTAACAAGAATAAGCAGTTATAACGTTTGAATCATCAAAGGTATAAAGGTAATTGATAGTTCAAGGACATCAAAATGTATTAAGAGTGTTCAATAAGTGTCTCTATAGACTGAAGGACATCAACAGAATTTCAAAGTTTATTCAAGGTTTAATATAGAAATGAACATTGAGTAGTCACTAAGGACTAACAACTCTTACTAGAATTAACAGTATTATTCTGCAAATCCAATATAAACGAGTACAATATGTGATCAGCCTAAAGTAACCTACGTTATGCATAACATTTAATCATACTCATGTACGCACGTTGGTTCCCCGACAATATAAAATTTTCCCTTTTTAAGAGGGTTGTTCATCTCAATAGATTTACAAGAGTCCACACCAAGTCAATTGGTTTGGATAGCTTTCTAACACATGATAATAGTCTAATCGAATCAAAGGCTTAGACAACTTTTATAATGCATTTAAGAATAATAAGTACAATGCTCGCAACAATGTCAAGGTATACAATGATTTCCGAATAGTAATAGATATTTGCTCAGTAGAAATATGGTTGATATGGCAAAAATTCGGATTATACAATGTAAAGAATTTAGAAAACTCGCATTCAATATAAGAATTCAAATGAAGTTAGAGAACTCGCACAAAATCCAAAGTTGTGTGATTTAGGAGACTTGCCTTTAGCGTTGATTACCACTTATAGCGTAAAATCACCTCAATGAACTATGTTATCCTATTTATGTATGTATAGGTATTCATTGGTCATACAGCTTGACGTACATATCCACAAACATTTATCACACATATTTAAACTCATGTAGTCTATACATAGTCAAACTCATAGATGTATAATTTGTGACACCCCCAAATCTAGGTACTTCATTCCCATAGGATTTAGTGCTCACTATCAAAATAATTACATCTAACTACTCATAATAAAGGATAAAACATTAATTAATTTAATCAATAATCTCTCCCATTAAAGGGTTACATCATCTCATAAACAATCCCAGGTAATCTAACCTTAATTTATTACATAAGTTTGCGGAAAACATCATAAAAGAAAACAAGTCTTATAAAATCATGCATTTAAATAAATTCTAAATAACTCTTCAACACTTGGACATCTTGCCTTTTTCTTTTGTTAGTAGATGGCTCATCGATTCTTTCAACTTTTGCTACATTGTTAATTGCAAGAGTGAGCAAACAATTTCTCACTGATATAAAGAGTAGTAATAATAATCAACATGAGAATGAACAACGAATTTTGAACGATAATGAACTTGTTCTATGAATCTAAAAATAGAAAACAAGTTCGAATTTAATATCTGAGGGTCTTAAGACCACGAACTATGTCGTCGGTATTTAGGTATTATTACCTCAACATTAACAGTCATTTAGACTATACAGACTCTTTTTAACGTACTTAGAGGGATCAGCCCTTTGTACCATGTATTGTGCACAATCATCTAAACGTTACACGTACAAAATCCCTTATGTTAGGGTTGTTCGTCTCAGTTTGAATTTAGAATTTCCGCACTAAAGAAAGTTTAGTTTGTAACTAGCTTATCAGTGTTTCTAGAATTTTAGAACACTATTCAATTATAAATTAATGAAATCAATAAAAGTTTACTTACTACTTGAAGGTATAATACAATAATAAAGCTTTGAACAAGGTTATCAAAATCAAGGACCAAATAACAATAATCTATAATTAAATAATCATGATATACATGCAAAGTGCTATATCCAAAAGAGTTAGAACAATCTCATTTGAATCGATGTACTAGAATAATATATGCTTTGAATAATAATATCAAGGTGTAGAAAAGTAAAACTCGCTCAAGGTAACGAATTAGGTTACAAGAGCTTGTACAAACCTACGCAAGATAGATTAGGTTTGCTCAAATTTACATAGAATCTTAGGAACTTGTACATTGATAATTAAAGAATAGAAACTTGCATTCAATACGAAAAGAATGAAGTTAGAAAACTTGCTCAATGTAAAGAGTTAAGGTTTAGAAACTTTCCTTGTATGTAAGCTACACAAATGTAATATTCGCCAATTACCCTACATATATCATTGGAATCGCAACAACAGTTAGTTGTATTAATATTAGCTTTATAGGGTTAACCCATCATTTAGGTCATAACCTTACTTAACATTTTAAGGTTACTAACCACATGATACATTTCTGTTTTAATCTTGTTATTACACATTTGACACACTAACATATTCATTAAGCTAAGTTATAATGAATGTCCAAAGTCTGCAGAAGTAGCAGACTTCACTATCTCAGAATCGACTATCGGCACGGTAGCGCCGATTTTACATCTGATTACAGGCTACCACAAGAAGAACAAAGACATGTCCGCGCCAAGAGCAATGCTACCGTCTGACATCGGTAGCAAGACAGTATAAATCATGTGACGCGTCGATTCCATTTTACGAAACACGAACTTAGATTCTGTTATAGGTCAAAAATCCCAATTCCACATAATTTTGCCACACTTCAACATCTAAAACTTTGTAATATCATAGTTAAGCATTTTATTCATCATTCTAACTACACAAACATCATATATACACAAATTTGAAGAATCAAAACCGTATTTTTCCAGATTTCTTCAATTTTGACACTTTTAGCGAATTCGATCGCCACAAATTTGTTTCTTAATCAATTGACATGATTTAAACTATGATGTTTTCGTTTCTTATCATATTAACACATTCTAACATCAAATTATAGATTATAACACACATTAAGCATGGAAATTTGTACTTTGTAAGCAATATTATATGAACATAAACACTATTATTTCAATTCCTTCCTCAAACCCAATTTCACGTGTATGACAATTAACAATTATGTATATATATATATATATATATATATATATATTGATAATAACAGATTCTACAAAAACAATACATATAAATCCATTTTCAACAACCATCCAACATACTTCCAACAACAATATCAAAACTTAATAGTTAAAATTAAAGTAGGTTACACCTTGATTAGCAAGAACAATTAGCAACCCTTCTCTTTCTCTTGACAATCTCAGAACAACTTCTTTCTTCTCTAAATTCTCCGTGATTCTCTCTTCTCTCCCAAGCTCTCTCTCTATATTTCTATATTGTTTAACCTTAGGAAAAAATAAGAAGAGTAAAACTGACTCCCATTCCCCCACTATCGTCAGGTACAAAATCAAAAAGACGTCGGTTAAATTAGACCAAAGGCCTCAAGGCCTTGTTTGGTCTCACACTAACTCCCCCAAACTAGATTATTTTAATATTATTTATATTATATAGTTTCCACTTATCACACTTTAGTTAATTTAAATAACTTATAATAGTAATAATAGAAATCTTATTATCATTATACATATAATTAATAAATAATTATATATCTAATTTAATTAATAAATTAGAAACATCACTTTATTTAATTTATTTATTTCTTTTAAATTAAACATTTCATTTAATTTAATTATTTTCTTAAATATTAAGCACTTGATTTAATTTAATTATTTCCTTAAATTAAATCCATCAGATAAAATTAACATTATTCAATTTAATTAACATTTAATCAATTTAGTTACTAAATTAATTCACTACAATTCATCAATTATTTATTTCCCTCAATAAATAAATTATTTAAAATATTTATTTAGTTAAATAAATATTTAAATCAAAATACAAATTTCTCGATCGTTACATCCTTCCCTCCTTAAAAGGATTCTGTCTCCAGAATCACAACTCGAAAAATTTATTCGGTACATTCTCCCCTCCTTAACAAGATTATGTCTCCAGAATCGCTATATAAAATCAAGCAAACAACTGAGGATAATTTCTCATCATAACATCTTCAAGTTCTCATCATAATTTAAGCATTGTGGTTCCTACAGATTACCTTAACAGAAGGTATCACTTTATTCCTTAGTATTTTCTCTTTCCTGTCGACAATTTGAACAGGAACTTCTTCATAGGACAAATCTTTTTCAAATTGTAAGGGCTCATATTCTATAGCATGTTTATAGTCATGCTTATATGGTCTAAACACCGAGATGTGGAAAATATTATGGATATGCACCAATTCTGGAGGTAAATCTACCTCGTATGCCACTTCACCCACGCGTCGAAGCACTTCAAAAGGTCCTATAAACCTAGGGCTTAATTTTCCCTTCTTGCTAAAACGAATTTTCCCCTTTCAGGGAGATACTTTTAAGAAAACATAACTACCGACATCAAATTCCCGATTCTGTCGATGTTGATTGACATATTTCTTCTGTCTATCATGTGCAACTATCAATCTTGCTCGAATCACCTTGATGATCTCGACGGTTTGTTGTACCAACTCTAGACCCAATAGTTAACGTTCACCTATCTCCTCCCAGCATAACGGAGTTCTGTATTTCCTGCCATATAATGCTTCATAAAGCGGCATGCCGATACTCACGTGATAACTATTATTATAGGAAAATTCAACCAACGGTAAATGATCATCCCAATTTCCCTTGAAATCCATAATACATTCTCTGAGCATGTCCTCTAGTTATGCGATGGTTCTCTCACTCGTCTCAATGCTTTTGAGGATGGTACGTTGTGCTCATTCTTAGCTGTGTTCCCAGACATTCTTGTAATCGTTTCTAGAAATTTGATGTGAAACGTGGATCTCTGTCTAATACAATGGACACAGGTACACCGTGCCTTAAAACAATTTCCTTAACGTATAGTTTTGGCAATCGATCTAGGTTAAATCTAATCTTGATTGGTAAGAAGTGTGCCGACTTTGTCAGTCGATCAACAATAACCCAAACGGCGTCATAACCTTGCTAAGTCGATGGAAGACCTACCACAAAATCTATTGTGATATGCTCCCATTTTTATTCTGGTATCTCCAACGGTTGCAATAATCCACTTGGCCTTTGGTGTTCAGCTTTAACTTTCTGACACGTTAAGCATTTCGCCACACACTCAGCCACATCCTTCTTCATATTCGGCCACCAAAAATGATGTCTAAGATCCTGGTACATTTTCGTACTTCCAGGGTGAATCGAATATCTTGAGTTGTGAGCTTTATTCAGAATTTCCTCTTTAACTTTCGGTATTGGCGGAACCCAAATTCTCGCTTCGAATTGAAGTAACCCTTCTGAATCAATTTTGAATTTGCTTTCCTCCCCTTCAGATACTTTCTGTTTTATCTTTTCGCAGTCTTCATCCAGAAGTTGTGCATTCTTCACTTTATCTACCAACGTTGAACCGTTTCCTATCTGGAACAACTTTTCATCAGATTCTGCCAGATATTTAATTTCCAACTTCATCTTAGCCATTTTGGACACTAGTTTCTCTTGAGCTATCAACATCATTAACTTCTCCCGTCCCTTTCTACTTAAAGCATCAGCAACAACATTCGCCTTTCCGGGATGATAGAAAATCTCCCAGTCATAGTCTTTGATCAACTCCAACCATCTTCTCTGTCTCATATTCAAATCTTTTTGTCTAAAGATATACTTTAGACTTTTATGGTTAATATATATCTCACACCTCTCTCCATAAAGATAATATATCTAAATTTTTAGGGTAAACACCACCGCAGCCAACTCTAAGTCATGAGTCGGATACCCTTTCTCGTAATCTTTTAATTAATGTGATGCATACGCAATAACTCTGTCGTTCTGCATAAGCACACAGCCTAGTCCTTTATGCGTTGCGTCACTATACACCACAAAATTCCCTGTATCATCAGGCAATTACAACACAAGTGTCGAGCTCAACCTCTTCTTTAATTCGTGAAAACTTTCCTCACACTTCTCTGTCCAAACAAACTTAACTGCCTTCATGGTTAAATTCGTCAACGGGGTCGCGATCTTGGAAAAATCTTGAATAAAATGCCTATAGTAACCTGCCAATCATAAGAAACTCCTTACTTCTGACAGCGTCTTCGACTGATCCCAGTTTACTACAGCTTCAACTTTTGATGAATCTACCGAAATTCTATCCTTATAAATAACATGTCTGAGAAACTGTACACGTTCCAACCAAAACTCACATTTTGACAATTTTGTGTACATCTTCTCTTTCTCAATGTCTCCAACGTCACTCTTAAGTGTTCTACATGTTCTTCCTTGGTCTTAGAGTACACCAGGATATCATCAATAAACACCACCACAAATTTATCTAAGAATGGTTTAAACACCCTGTTCATCAAATCCATGAATGCTGCAGGTGCATTGGTTAAACCAAATGTCATAACCGAAAACTCATAATAACCATACCGAGTTCTGTATGCCGTCTTTGGTATGTCCTCTGGCCTCACCTTCAGTTCATGATAACCACTCCTCAAATCTATCTTTGAAAAATACGACCTCGCACCCTTCAGTTGATCAAATAGGTCGTCTATTCTTGGTAACGGATACTTATTTTTAATCGTGACCTTATTCAATTTTCTATAATCAATGCAGAGCCGCATCGATCCATCCTTCTTCTTAACAAATAACACTAGCGCTCCCCATAGCGATACGTTTGGCTAGATATACTTCTTGTCGAGCAATTCTTGCAATTGCACCATCAACTCTTTCATCTCTACCGGGGCCATTCTATATGATGCCTTAGATATCGGGCCCGTTCCTGGTACTAAATCAATCACGAACTCGATTTGTCGATCTGGCGGAAGACACGGCAAATCGTCTGGAAATACGTTTGCAAAATCTCTTATGATCGATATCTCTTCTAACTTTGCACTTTTCTTCTGTGTATTAACTATGTAGGCTAAGTATCCTACACATCCTTGTTTTAACAACTTCTTGGCTTGCATCACCGTCAGATAACTTGCTTGTCGAGGTGATTTGCTGCCATAGAACACAACCTTTGACGAAGTCATAAGGTTAACACACTTTCTTTGGCAATCAATTACTGCTCTGTGATTAAATAATCAATCCATTCCTAGGATAACATCAAACTCACCCAGTCTAATTGGTATCAAATCTACCATCATCGCTTGACCCTTTATAACCACTTTACAATTCTTATATATGAACCTAACAGGAATCACTTCCATATTTGCAATCTCTATGCTCAAAGGATAATCTAATTCTTCTTGAGGCAAATCTAAGTTTTGAGAAAATTCATCAGATATAAATGAACAAGTAGCACCAGAATCAAAAATTACATAAGCATTAATACTATTAATCGGAATGATACCTGACACCACATGTGACACCCCCAAAATAGGTCCAATCCAACCACCCTATTCTGAGTCGCCAAAAATATGGTACAGAAAATAACTACAACTTTATTACTACAATTGTCGTGCAAAATACAACAACACATATGTTGTGAGTTTTGATACAAATATATACCAACTGTGACTCATGTCTCAACCTTGAATAGCACGTCACCATGGCACCTTACATAAAGGTACAGTCAATAACTGTTTTAGAAATTAAAACTTTGGGAAGTGCTCAAGGAAACCTTCGTACATGTGAGGCCATACTTCTAGGTTATGGTAGATAAACCCCAAAGAAAAAAGAGAAGATTACTATCATATTCTTTCCAATGGTGAGTCTTCTCTTGACATATCATTATCTCCATCGTCTTTAATTGAGAATTATACTTCAACCAAACTCCAAGATCATATAGGTAGTGCTTGTAGATATACTCAGCAAGTGGATGTGCACAACCTTGTCTTATGATAACACGAAGTCGCATGTCATTAGACATCTTGTATGATAGTGGCAAAACACCCTTCCAACGTTGGGTTCGCCTCACCCTATTTGGTTCACCAAATATAACTACTAAATGATGTATAAAATACAACACACTTTTCTATACTGTTTAAGGACAACCTCCACAACTAGAGACCACCGTTATATTATTCTGTTACCCCCGCTCGACCCAGCTACACTCTTATTACCTGAAAGGAATTGTGAAGCAAAATGGTGAGCACAACTAGCTCAGTAAAGAATATTATGACTAAAGATAATTAAATTCTCAATAGCCTTCATCAATAATAAATCAGAGATTTAGAACATATGGTAGATGATAAAACTTTTCAACCATAGTGGCAGCGGAATGAGCAATCCATTAGAAGAGTCAAATAGACCATAAAGTCTATTATCTTCTCCATATTAAAAGTCCACCAGCAATGTTGTATCCCTGTAATATCAATCAACAATTCTGGTCCACAATCATATGAATAACTCATAATCATAATTGTGGTTCTAAATTTCTCTTCTCATCCAGGACGAAGATAATTTTTATCACCTGTCTTTACCTGAAACATCAAAGATCATGGTTATACCAAATCACAGTTCATGTTCATAATCATACTAATAAATTCATCTTTGCACTATGGGCCAAAGATATTCATCAACAGTTCATCTTTGCACTACTGGCCAAAGATATTCAACAACCGGTCATCTTTACACTATAAGCCAAAGATATTCAACAACAAATCATCTTTGCACTACAGGCCAAAGATATTAATATCTCGAAGAAATATATAATCATTTCAGAATTTATATAAACAATAATTATAACCATGTTGATCAATTCACCTCTGCACTTAAGTTAAAGATATTCAATTATAAATTCAATGGTCATGATCATACCAGTCAACAATTCATCTTTGCACTACTAGCCAAAGAGAACCCATAGTCACAATCATATCAATAATCTACCCATCTTTATACTTAAGTCAAAGAGAAATTTCATCACCAGGATTATAAAAAATGTTATCTATGATAATAAAAATAATATGACCAACAACTGCATTTAATTAAAAGAGTAAGATTCATAAATCAACGATAATTTGGTCAGAAAAAGAAACCAATATTGTCGTGAATAGTAACTCGTGAATAGTAACTCATGAATAGTAACTCGTTAATAGTAACTCATGAATAGTAACTCGTGGATAGTACTCTGTATTCGTACATAGTACCGTATACGTAAAAATGTCATATATATAAATAGTGTCGTATATGTGAATAATGCCATATACGTGAATAGTGTCGTATACGTGAATAGTAACCCCGACACAAAAAGGTAGAACTTCCACAATAAAATCCATACCAATATTTCAGTATAATGATATTGAAAGAAATAATATCATTTACGAAGAAAATAACATCCCTTACTATCCCTTACCTCAAAAAGACAGTACTTCTAATTGGAATACTGGATATAGTGCTGAAGGAACTTGCACCGTATAGTAACACTCAAAGTATCAAAATACTCACAAGAATACGCTCGATAATATAGAGAGAGAAAGAGAGAGAAAACTTTAGTTTCTAGTGTGATTTTCAATTATAACTTAAACACCCTATTTATAGGAAAATGCTTAGAACACCAAAGCTGAAATTTTAATAAAATATTAATATATATATTATAAATTCCTACGCACACCTCCACTGATCCAAAACATCAGCCACTCACCCAACAAAAATAAAAAAAATGTTTTTCTTAAATAAAACATTTTAAACTCCAAAAATCAATTATTCCGGAACTTCAATAATTCATAATAAATAGCCCTTTTATCAGAAAAATTCAAATCTCATGTCCTTTCCATAGGAAATTCCATTCTCTACAACTTTACAGAAGAAAGGTTTTCCAAATTCCAAACCAAAATTGACCGAAATCCATAAACGGACGATTTTACAGGCTATAATCAAATTTCAGTCAAGAAATGGGGTCCACCAACACACAAAACATGTGTTAATCATTTAATGCAACAAAAATACTCTTCCTCCTCATATACTCATATATCCCACATGCATTGTAAAAATATCATCATTATTATATTATTAAAATATAATAATATATTTAAATGAATTATTTTATCATAAAAAGATAAAATATTAATTTTCAACAATTGTCACATTAAAAATTTTCTCCATCTATATCCACAAAAAAAATCAATATTTTCCTCATCATATAAATCAATAATTAATTATTCACAAATAATATTATAGAATCACAATACTGACAACCAGGCCGTTCCCAAGAAAGAGGGGGCTTTCCAATAAGGGGTTCTCCTTGCTGGCGCGCAATTAGGTGACCAAACCTCTCCTTAGACAAAACTTTCTAGACATTGCCAATAATACTATCTAATAATATTATTCAAATAATATGAATTATTGATCTGATAATGGAAAATACTGTGTAGTGACAATTATTGAATCAACAGTAATATAAAATATCAACGTAGTAATTATTGAATCAATAAAATAAAATATTGAACAGTAATTACTATAACAATTATTGAGTAGTGCCTTCTTACGTAAAAATCAATAATTAGTGCAATACCGTGTGCTACTGTGCAACAACGCATATTACTGTGTTTTAACCACCGGGTATTCTAACAGTGCTAATGGTAACAACTACGCCGTTATTTATAAAAACTCATACTTGTCATTTTCTTCAAACAATCGCTTTCCGTTATGGGGCCCACAAAAGGCTGTGCCGTCGTATGAATATTCCCCGACGGGAAGAATATTCCACGACCAAACGAATATTCCCTGACAACAATGAGTATTTTATAACCACTTGCTTATTTAAAATATTTACATATATCACATTTAGCTTTAAACTTTTATCAATTTAACCATTTACTAAATAGTAATTATAAGAACAATTGAATACTTATATTTCATAAAAGTCGGGGTCTTACACCACATCCTTAGAATGAACAGCATCCTGCACGGTCATATTGAAAGTTCTCGCAGTAGGTCGGCTTGACTGTGCTGGTCCAGTGATAGTTAATGCACCACCACCGTTGTTGTTTCCCATTCCTCCACTTGCACTCCCCGCTAGCTTTTTAGGACAATCACGAGCCATGTGATCCTTCGAACCACAGGTAAAACATGCTCCTTTCTTTGGGCTAAAATAGTTCGGTGCAATATGTCCCTCCTGACCACAATTGTAACACACCCGCTTCCCCTTCAAACATACCCCAGTATGGTTCTTCCCGCAAGTAGAACAAGTTTCAAAATTTTCTTCTGCTGACTTCCTTGTTGTCCTCCCGTAGTCGAATTCTCGTTCCACTTCCTCTTCTGATTGTTACTTCCAATATTACTTCCACCAGCCTTATTTTCACTATCATTCTTCCTTTTATTCTGTTCTTGATTGTACTTGGTCAAGGCATCGCTTCCACCTTCTGCGATAATTGCCTTTTCCAGTACAGCCACAAATGTATTTAACTGAAACATTGAAACCTTGCTATACAGCTAGGGTTTCAATCCTTGTTCGAACCCTCTCTCTTTACGCTCATCCGTATTGACTTGATAAGTGGCAAACCTTGCCAACTCATTAAACATCGTAGCATATTCTGGCACCGTCATGGTTCCAAAAATTGCACCTCCAACTGATTCCGAGAACTCGCTAGAAAGTACATTTCGAAAAACATCTCCTTAAATCTATCCCACATTATCACTCCTTGTCCCCCGCGAACCTTATTTGCTTGCCACCAATAGCTAGCTTTGAACTTCAACATGAACGTCGCAAATGCAGTCTTCTGATCTTCGTTAACTCTAGCAACATCAAACACCTTCTCCATTTCCATGATTCAGGTTTGGGCTTCCACTGGATTCATAGACCCTTGAAACTCTGGCGGTCCAACCGCTTTTAATTCCTTGAAGGTCGTAACTTGAGCTTGCAGTTGATTTACAAGTGCTCCCATCAACAAAGTTACCAACTATTGAACCAGATTAGCGTTGACCTCATTGTTATTGTTAGTAGACCCCTCAAGAGGTAGTTGTTGACGTGGTTGTCTTCTTCTAGGAGGCATTTTCTGTTAGAATATACGCTTATTAGTTTCTCACTCAACTTCTTGTGTATTTGAAGTTTAACTTATACATTCTATTATTAAACCTATAACACATAATATTTCAAATGTGACACCCCCAAATCCGGGTACTTGATTTCCACGGGATTTGGTGTTCACTGTACAAATATCATCTATCTATCTACCCATAATAAAAGCAAACCATGCAATAGATAGAAATAAAATCTTCCCTTAAGGGGTTACTGACATCCAATAATAATACAATCCCAAGTTGAGCTAACCTTAAACATCTGTGCAGAAACATAAACAATAAGTCTTAAACAACATCAAGTCTTAACACATAAATTCAACATCTCATAAATACAAGTCTTTAATATTTGTAAATCTTGCCTTTGCCTTTACTAGTAGAAGGCTCATCGGTTCTTT
The DNA here is from genome assembly GCA_020205615.1 of Panax quinquefolius. Taxonomy (NCBI): domain Eukaryota; kingdom Viridiplantae; phylum Streptophyta; class Magnoliopsida; order Apiales; family Araliaceae; genus Panax; species Panax quinquefolius. The sequence goes on along the minus strand of CM035166.1, from coordinate 65,406,014 downwards.
CGTTCTTAACTGCAATGTTATTATTAAGCAAGAGTGAGCATGATTGCCCATAAATAAAATAATGAAATAACAATGTATAATAACATGCGAGGGAATCAAAGACTTCTAAAATAAAAGCTCAAATTTTGAATCAAGAATGAATAACAAGAATCAAAAGATTTTTGAGGGTCATAAGACCTTGAACTATGTCCTAGCTTATCAAGGGTTATACTTGAAACCTTTAACAGTCATAAGACAATGGACCTTTCTACTGCATTTAGGGGATCACCCTTAGTACCATCATCATGCACAATATCTTAACGCTAACGCATAAGTAAAATCCCTTTGTAGGATTGTTCATCTCAGTTTGACATTCGAGTCCGCACCAAAGGAAGTTTGGTTTGGATAATTCAATTAGGGTTCTGAAATTTAGAACGTTCATCAACTATGGACTAGTCGAATCAATAAGGTTCACCAGTCTAACAAGGTTCAACAATAATGATATTCAAATTGAATAATAATCTCGAGAAGTATACAATAGGACAAATATTGTATAACAGATTCATACTTTGAAAAGATAATCAATCTTTAATATAACAATTCAAACTTGAGTAATAGTAATGAGAATTTACTCAAAGTTAATAATAAACTTGAACAATGATAACAAGTAGGGTTAGGAAACTTGCCTCGTGCGTAGATTACATTTTAATTAAACACGTTCCTTGAATTTAATCCTACATACCATTTACATTCACAATACCAGTTAATTATAACTTAACTAATCATCAAACGTTCATTCTTTTTGTCTAACTCGAATTATGACTCTACTTAGTCAATTTATCACATTCATTGTCATATAATGAATACTTCACGAATACTAAGCTAACTATTCATTTAATAATTCAGTCCACATGTAATTATGTTATTTACATGATAAACATCTATTTTAATATCTCATTATACTTCTAACATATCTGTATGTTCTTTAAATCAAGTTGCTATCACATTGCTATACTTGAACATTTAAAAATAATTCATTTCGGACTTTTTCGGAGAGTGGTATTTTGCACCACTATTATCTTGGTACTACACACAAGCACGGACTCTTAGTATTCTTATTTCATAGCTTTCTTGATCTTGGATGTTAAGGCACGAGATCATGGCGTGGCATGAACTGAAACCTGCTTTTGCAATTCGCGAAAATTTCAGAACACATCCAAAAACTCCAATTAAATTATTACTACACAAATTTAATCATACCCACATGTTAGAATTCGTATATAATCATTACCCAATATTTATAGAGTGACTTTAACCATTTAAAACACATAATTACATAATTAAAATATGTAAATTTGACTATTCTAGATGTTCTTGAAGGTTTTAAACATAAATCATGAAAATTAATATTACGGATTCGTTATAACACCGAATCCGTTCATTTAAAGTTTGGTCTCTTTATATTAACATGCATAATAATATACGAGTGTAAATTTTATGAAATCATTTATGCTTGACACATAAAAGTTACGTATAAGGGCCATATGGCCAAAACCCATACTCTATAAGTTTTGATCAACATATACGACGTATTTTCATGAAACTGGTGACGTGATTTATAAAATATATATAATCAAATAAGATATGGTAACATTTAACAAATATATAAACTCATAATCATACCCTTTCCCAATTACAGAGACTTTACCAAAGCTTGAAAGCCATTTTCATAAAAAACTAAATAACGTGAAATAGAAATTGTGTTTGGAGAAATTACCCAGAGTATAATTTAGAAGAGATGATCAATGATGATCCTTTCACAATTGATTGATGATTACACACTCACAATTCCTCTCAAACTTCTCAATTTCTATCTGACAATTTCTCAAACTCTCTCTCTCTCTCTCTCTCTCTCTCTCTCTGTTTTCAGACTTAGAAATAATAAGAAAGAAAAGGATACGTATAATATAATAAAACAACTGACGTGCATAATGGTTAGTTAACCCATTCATGGGTAACTACTAATAACTCCCACTAAGGCCATGTTTGGCTAGCTTTAAAAACTTAATCTCATTTAATTTAATAACTCTTTTATCATATAGTTTAAATAATGTCACACCCTTTATAAAATAACTCAATTAATTTATTTAATTTAAATTAAATAAAATATAATAATCTATCATAAATTAACATAATCATATAATTAATTTTCTCATTAATAAATAATGTCAAATTATTAAATCTCTAATTAATAATTAAATTAATTAAAATACCAATAGGCTTATTAAATATTTCTTTTAATATAATAAGCTCACATAATCACATATTTCATAATAAAATTCTCCACATTAATTTAATAAATATAACACATATAATTAAATTAATCTACCACAATTGCATCAATTAATTATTTAATCTAATAATTAAATCATCGAAAATATTTATTTACTTCAATAAATATTAAAATTAAATTTCAAAAATCTCGTTAAATCACATCTTTCCCCTTAAAAGGATTCTCGTCCCCAGAATCACGACTCAATAAATTCAACCCGTTACATTCTCCCCCTTACAAAAGATTTTGTCCCCGAATCGCTTACCCATAAATTAAGTAAATAAATGAGGGTAATTCTTCATCATACTCTCTTCGAGTTCCCACGTAGCTTCTTTAGCGTTGTGGTTCCTCTAAATTACCTTAATAGAAGATATTACTTTAATTCTGAGAACTTGTTCTTTTCTGTCGACAATTTGAACAGGAATTTCTTCGTAAGATAAGTCTTTTTCAAAATATAGGGGTTCGTATTTAATTACATGCTTGTAATCGGCTTTGTTGGGTCGTAAAACAGAACCATGGAAGACGTTGTGGACATTCTCGAGTGCTGGAGGTAAGGCTACCTTGTACGCGACTTCTTCGATTCTTCGTAGTACTTCAATGGGTCCAATGAATTTTGGACTCAATTTCCCTTTCTTTCCGAACCTGATCTTTCCCTTCCAAGGAGAGACCTTCAAGAAAACATAACTACCTAATTCAAATTCGATAATTTTATGATGTGGATTAGCGTATTTCTTCTGTCGATCTTGAGCTGCTACCAGTCGTGCTCGGATCACTTTGACTATTTTTGTTGTCTTCTGTACCAATTATGGCCCTAGCAATTACCTTTCGCCAACTTCATCCCAATAAAGTGGAGTTCTGCACTTTCTGCCGTATAACGCTTCATAAGGTGGCATTCCAATACTAGCGTGGTAACTGTTGTTGTAACCTAACTCTACGAGCGGTAGATGATCATCCCAATTTTCTTTAAAGTCCATTATACAAGCTCTTAACATATCTTCCAATGTCTGAATTGTTCTTTCACTCTGTCCATCCGTTTGAGGGTGATATACCGTACTCATTCGCAAATGTGTACCCATGCATTCTTGTAGACGTTTCTAGAAGTTCGATGTAAAACGCGGATCTCTGTCAGAAATAATTGACACCAGAACTCCGTGCCTTGAAACAATCTCTTTTACGTATAGTCTCGCCAACTGATTTAAGTTAAATCTGATTTTGATCGGAATGAAGTGTGCGGATTTCGTCAATCGATCAACGATAACCCATACTGCGTCTTCGCCTTTCTAAGTCATCGGAAGGTCAACCACGAAGTCCATTGTAATATGTTCCCTTTTCCATCCTGGGATCTCCAACGGTTGTAGCAATCTACTCGGTCTCTGATGTTCTGCTTTCACTTTTTGGCAGGTCAGACACTTGGCAACACATTCTGCAATATCACGTTTCAAATTTGGCCACCAGAAATGTTGTCGAAGATCTTGGTACTACCAGGGTGAATCAAATATCATGAACTATGAGCCTCGCTCAAAATATCTTCCTTAATCTCTTGTACTGGCGCTACCCAAATTATGCTCTCAAATCTCAGTATTCCTTCCTTATCCATCTTAAATCTCGGTTCAGTTCCTTCAGATATCTTCTTTGTCACCTTTTTACATTCTTCATCCTGAAGTTGAGCCTCCTTAACTTTATCTAGTAGGGTTGTACCAGATTGCATCTGAAATAGCTTCTCATCAATTTCCATAGGATACTTCACTTCCAACTCCAGTTTCTCCATTTCTGCAATTAGCTCCTCCTAAGCAGTCAACATCATCAATTTCTCACGACACTTTTTATTTAAGGTGTCGGCAACCACATTTGCCTTGCCTGGATGGTATAAAATCTCACAGTCGTAATCCTTGATTAATTCCAACCATCTTCTTTGATGCATATTTAAGTCTTTCTGTGTAAAAAATATATTTCAGACTCTTGTGGTCTGTTTATATTTCACACTTCTCCCCGTAAAGATAGTGCCTCCAAATTTTCAAAGCAAAAACAAATGCAGCTAACTCCAAGTCGTGGGTCGGGTATCCTTTCTCGTAATCCTTTAATTGTCTTGATGCATACGCAATGACTTTGTCGTTTTGCATCAGGACACAGCCAAGTCCTTTATGTGACGCATCACTATAAACAACAAAATTTCATGTGTCATCCGGAAGAGATAACACAGGCGCCGTACTCAACCTCTTCTTTAATTCTTGAAAACTTTTCCCACACCTATCCGTCAAAAAAAAATTCACAGCTTTTCGAGTTAAATTCGTTAACGGAGTTGCGATCTTCGAAAAGTCTTGTATGAACCTTCTATAATATCCTCCCAATCCAAGAAAACTTTGTACTTCCGACGGCGTCCTCGGTTAATCCCAGTTAATCACGGCTTCGACTTTGGATGGATCTACCGAAATTCTGTTTTTATCGATCACGTGCCCAAGAAATTGCACTCGTTCAATCCAAAATTCGCATTTCGAAAACTTGGCATACAACTTTTCCCTTCTCAATACTTCCAATGTTAATCTCAAATGCTCTTCATGTTCTTCCTTGGTTTTCGAATAGACCAAAATGTCTTCTATATATACCACTATGAACTTGTCCAAAAATAGCTTGAACACACCATTCATTAGTCCCATAAATGCTGCAGGAGCATTCGTAAGACCAAACGACATTACTAAAAATTTGTAGTGACTATATCGCGTTCTGAACGATGTCTTCGGTACATCCTCTGGCCTCACCTTCAGTTGATGATAACTGCTTCTCAAGTCTATCTTGGAAAAGTATATCGCTCCCTTCAATTGATCAAACAGGTCGTCGATCCTCGGTAATGGATATCTGTTCTTAATCGTGACCTTATTCAGTTCTCTATAGTCAATCCAGAGCCGTATCGAACTGTCCTTCTTTTTCATAAACAACACCGGCGCTCCCCACGGCGATACGCTCGGTTGAATGTACTTCTTGTCCAGTAATTCTTGTAGTTGTACCATTAGTTCTTTCATCTCTACTGGTGCCATTCGGTATGGTGCCTTCGATATTAGAGGCGCCAAAAGCCAAATCGATCACGAAGTCTACCTCTCTATCTGGTGGAAGTCCTGGCAAATCGTCTGGAAATACGTCGACGAAGTACCTCACAATTGGTATTTCTTCTACCTTCGGATTCCCTTTTCAACTGTCGACTATGTAAGCTAAGTATCCTACACAGTCTTATCTTAATAACTTCCTGGCCTGCATCATCGTCAGACAACTCCCTTGTCTAGGCGACTTTCTAGCATAAAACACAACCTTTGATGGAGTCATAAGGTTAATACGCTTTTTTTGATAATCAATTACAGCCCCATAATTAAATAACCAGTCCATTCCCAATATAACGTCAAATTCCCCAAGTAGAATAGGGATAAGATCTACGTTCTTGATATTACCCTTAATATCTACTCTACAGTTCTTATACACGTACTTAACAGGGATTATCTCTTTATTCGCAATTTTTATGTTCATGGGATATTCCAACTCATCCTTAAGCAAATCTAAACTATTAGCAAAGTCATCGGATATAAAGGAACAAGTAGCACACAAATCAAATAAAACATAAGCATTAATTTTATTGATCGGAATGATACCTGACACCACATCTCAAGACTGAATTGCATCCTGCACCGTCATGTTGAAAGTTCTGGCAGTCGGTCGATTTGTAGCGGTTGGTCCGGTGATAGTTAAGGCATTTCCACTGTTGTTTCCCCGGTTTCCTCCTGATCCTGACCTTCCCGATCCCTTCTTAGGACAGTCTCTTGCCAGATGGTCCTTTGAACAACAAGTGAAGCAAGCACCCTTCTTTGGATTAGGACAGTTAGGTGCTATGTGGCCTTCCTGACCACAATTATAGCACACTCTTTTTCCCTTCATACAAACTCCCAGATGAGCTTTCCCGCAGGTCGAGCATGCTTCGATTCTTTTCTTTTGACTTCCTTGTTGATTTCTCGATGATGAATTGCCATTCCACATTTTCTTCTATTTAAAATTACCACCTCATGTGCCACTTCCACTAGCCTTGTTATTTCCTTCACCTTCACTCTTCTTCTTCTTCTTATCTTGATTGTACTTTGTCACCGCATCGCTTCCACCTTCAGCGAGGATGGCCTTTTCTAGTACTCCAGCAAAAGTGTTTATCTGAAACATTGATACTTTACTGTATACCCAAGGCTTTAGTCCTTGCTCGAATCTTCTGGCTTTTCTCTCATCCGTGTGTACTTGATACGGAGCGAACCACGCTAATTCGTTGAATCTAGCCACATAATCAGGTACGCTCATATTTTCCTACTTTAATTCTAGAAATTGAATCTCCATCTGGTTCTGTGAGCTGGTTGGGAAGTACATCTCAAAAAACATCGCTTTAAATCTCTCCCAAGTAATTACACCTTCACCTCCTCGAACTTTGTTTGCTTGCCACCAATAGCTAGCTTCAGACTTCAGCATAAATGTTGCAAAAGCGGTCTTCTGGTCTTCTCTAACCCTAGCAACATCGAAAACCTTCTCCATCTCCATAACCCACATTTGAGCCTCGATCAGGTTCATGAAACATTTAAACTCTGGCGGTCCCACCGCCTTGAAATCTTTAAACGTAGTATTTGGTGGAGCTTGAGGTTGATTATTCATTGCTCCAACTAGCAAGTTAACCAACTGCTGAATGGGATTAGCATTGGCATTATTGTTGTTATTTGTTGACTCTTCCTGAGCTGGTTGACGTTGTTGTCTTCTTCGTGGCGGCATAATTCTATTAAATCTCTATTAAATTCTCTAAATAGTTAAGACTTAACTCAACAATTTAATATAATTATTTAACACATCATCTCAAACAACTTAATATATTTAATTCAAATCAAGAGTTTTACATCAAATGATAGCATCACTGCTATTTACTTCAACTATCTTGAGATAAAGAATCCACAAGATTTAATATTAAACTATTCCTTTGTTCATAACAACATCGGAATTTACATCTACATATCGAATAAGTTTATCACATAATTAAACTAATTCTATCACTGTTTGTCAAGTATTTGAATAGCCTTTTCTACGCCCTCTCTTCATGATGCGAGACATCGTCGTCTGCGATCCAAAGCATGTATACGATGGAAGTCCTTCGAACTGGATGGGGTACCTCAAAACTTGATCCTGGGCCTCATCCATTGCATGATTAAGTGTAGAGTATGTCTCTCCAAGCTTTTCCTTCTTTTCACGACCATCCTCTTCCGCAAGATCAGCATGACGTGACTCTCTTACCAAGCCCTCCTGTGCTATGGCAAGCCTCTCTGAACTCTCTTTAATATCCTTCTTCAACTTTTCTATCTCTGCGGTCTTATCTTCGGTTTTACCCTTCTCGTGGACCAAATCCCATTCTACATTCCCCAGTCGTGAGTGAAGAGTCGAAATCTCCCTCTTCTTATTCTCTAGAGTAATCTATTTGAATAATAATAGCCGCCTCGGTCGATCCTCATCAGCACCGCATCTCGTAACTTCACGTTACGGTCGTATAATGTGTCGTACATCTCAGCATCAATGGAGTGCTGTGAAAACTCATCTTCTTCGTCTTCCTCGTCAAATTCCTCCTCAGGATCCTCCTCAGGATCAGTCTCAGATTCATGCCCCTGACCAACAACGGTGATCAATGGAGATGACTCCCTCTGTACCAACTATTCCCTAACGACATGAATGTCTCCGGGCTCCTCCTATGTAGGTACTATAGGTATTTGGGGTTCCTCCTCCCCTGCTCAACTAGTTCCTCCGACATCCGACATCCTAACAACAAAATTTTGAGTTTTAGTTACTAAGTCATACTAGTGAGCACATAATTTAACACATAAGCACATAATGTCTTTTATTATCTTCAATGAATTACAAAAATTCATTTCCTAGAACTCGATAAGAGTTTTCCATCATTACGTTCTTTCTATAAGGCTATTACTTTAGGTTGTTCCCCCACCTAAGGTTCATAACCTACAGCTTTGATACCAACTTGTGACACTCCCCAAATCCGGGCACTTCGATTCCACGGGATTTGGTGTTCACTGTACAAATATCATCTATCTATCTAACCATAATAAAAGCAAACCATGCAATAGATAGAAATAAAATCTTCCCCTTAAGGGGTTACAACATCCGAATAATAATACAATCCCAGGTTGAGCTAACTTTAAACATCTATGCGGAAACATAAACAATAAGTCTTAAACAACATCAAGTCTTAATACATAAATTCAACATCTAATAAATACAAGTCTTCAACATTTGTTAATCTTGCCCTTGCCTTTACTAGTAGAAGGCTCATCGGTTCTTTCGTTCTTAACTGCAATGTTATTATTAAGCAAGAGTGAGCATGATTGCCCACAAATAAATAATGAAATAACAATGTATAATAACATGCGAGGGAATCAAAGACTTTTGAAATAAAAGCTCAACTTTTGAATCAAGAATGAATAACAAGAATCAAAAGATTTCTAAGGGTCATAAGACCTTGAACTATGTCCTAGGTTATCAAGGGTTATACTTGAAACCTTTAACAGTCATAAGACTATGGACCTTTCTACTCGTACTTAGGGGGATCAGCCCTTAGTACCATACTATGCACAATATCTTAATGCTAACGCATAAGTAAATCCCTTTGCAGGGTTGTTCATCTACGTTTGACATTCGAGTCCGCACCAAAGGAAGTTTGGTTTGGATAATTCAATAAGGGTTCTGAAATTTAGAATGTTCATCAACTATGGACTAGTCGAATCAATAAGGTTCACTAGTCTAACAAGGTTCAACAATAATGATATTCAAATTGAATAATAATATCGAGAAGTATACAATAGGACAAATATTGTATAATAGATTCATACTGTGAAAAGATAATCAATCTTTAATATAACAATTCGAACTTGAGTAATAGTAATGAGAATTTACTCAAAGTAAATAATAAACTTGAACAATGATAACAAGTAGGGTCAGGAAACTTGCCTTGTTCGTAGATTACACTTTAATTAAACACGTTCCTTGAATTTAATCCTACATACCATTTACATTCACAATACCAGTTAATTATAACTTAACTAATCATCAGACATTCATTCTTTTTGTCTAACTCGAATTATGACTCTACTTAGTCAATTTATCACATTCATTGTCATATAATGAATACTTCACGAATACTAAGCTAACTATTAATTTAATAATTCAGTACACATGTAATTATGTTATTTACATGCTAAGCATCTATTTTAATATCTCATTATACTTCTAACATATCTCTATGTTCTTTAAATCAAGTTGCTATCACATTGCTAGACTTGAACATTTAAAAATAATGCATTTTTGGACTTTCTGGAGAGTGGCGTTGCTACGCCCTTTGTTGATCTTAGTACTTTCGGTATTGCGATGATGCGATGGCGCTACTATGACGGACTCTTAAGCGACTATGGCGTGGATGTTAAGGCATAAAATGGCAAGCCGCGCATGGCGAACAGAAACAGTTCTGCAATTCGTGAAAATTGCAAAACATAGCCAAAAACTCCAATTAAATTATTACTACACGAATTTAATCATACCCACATTTTAGAATTCGTATATAATCATTACCCAACATTTATAGAGTGACTTTAACCATTTAAAACAAATAATTACAGAATTAAAATATGTAAATTTTACTGTTCTAGATGTTCTTGAAGATTTTGAACATAAATCATGAAAATTAATATTACGGATTCGTTATAACACCGAATTCGTTCATTTAAAGTTTGGTCTCTTCGTATTAACATGCATAATAATATACGAGTGTAAATTTTACGAAATCATTTATGTTTGACACATTAAAGTTACGTATAAGGGCCATATGGCCAAAACCCATACTCTATAAGTTTTGATCAACATATACGACGTATTTTCATGAAACTGGTGACGTGATTTATAAAATATATATAATCAAATAAGATATGGTAACATTTAACACATATATAAACTCATAATCATACCCTTTCCCAATTACAGAGACTTTACCAAAGCTTGAAAGCCATTTTCATAAAAAACTAAATGACGTGAAATAGAAATTGGGTTTGGAGAAATTACCCAGAGTATAATTTAGATGAGATGATCAATGATGATCCTTTCACAATTGATTGATGATTACACACTCACAATTCCTCTCAAACTTCTCAATTTCTATCTGACAATTTCTCAAACTCTCTCTCTCCGTCTCTGTTTTCAGACTTAGAAATAATAAGAAAGAAAAGGATGCGTATAATATAATAAAGCAACTAACGCGCATAATGGTCAGTTAACCCAGTCATGGGTAACTACTAATAACTCCCACTAAGTCCATGTTTGGCTAGCTTTAAAAACTTAATCCCATTTAATTTAATAACTCTTTTATCATATAGTTTAGATAATGTCACACCCTTTATAAAATAACTCAATTAATTTATTTAATTTAAATTAAATAAAATATAATAATCTATCATAAATTCACATAATCATATAATTAATTTTCTCATTAATAAATAATGTCAAATTATTAACTCTCTAATTAATAATTAAATTAATTAAAATTCCAATAGGCTAATTAAATATTTCTTTTAATATAATAAGCTCACATAATCACATACTTCGATAATAAAATTCTCCACATTAATTTAATAAATGTAACACATATAATTAAATTAATCTACCACAATTGCATTAATTAATTATTTAATCTAATAATTAAATCATCAAAAATATTTATTTACTTCAATAAATATTAAAATTAAATTACAAAAATTTCGTTCGTCACATCAAATAACTTTTATATTTTATTCATTCATAATACTTTAAAATATAAAAGATAGCATATCTGCTATAAACATCCACTTTCCTGAACTAAACAAGCTTCAGGATTACATCCTCATACTACCCCTTTATTCATCTCAAAATAATGGATCTAAATTTTATCTATTCACATAAATAACCACATATTATTATCACTCTTATTCTCTATCTATGCATATTAAGACGTCGAGAGGCTTCCTTGCGTTCTTCCTCCATAATACGACACGCCGTCCTACGATCCATCACGAACCACGACGAGTTTTCAAATTGAGGAGGGTAATAAAAGACTCGATCCTGGGCCCTATTAATCGCAGAATTAAAGGCATGATCAATTTCGTTCATTTTGGCCTTCTTCACTTGGACTTTAGCCTCAGCACGGTCTGCACGTTGAGTCGCCTTCATTTAAGCATCCTCTGCTCTTGCACGCTTAGCTGGTCCCTCTTTGAAGTCATCTTTTAATTTCTCCATGTCAGTCTTCATCTTCTCGTTCAGTACCAACAGATCTTCATGCTGGCCCTTGGTATGAACTAAATCCCATTTTGTGTTTCCAAGTTTTGAGTCAAGTTCCAGAATCTCTACATCCTTCTGGTCCAACGCAGCGTGATGCATATCAACCAACTCTTTCAGTTCCTCTACATTATCCTCTAACTCTATGTTACGGTCGTACAAAGCATCGTACATCTCAGCCGATATGGAGTTTGGTGGAAACTCCACAGGATCCTCTTCCTCATCATCCTCCTCTATCTCCTCAGAACTATCATCCTCGGGATCGGTCACAAGCTCATCCTCCTGGATCAACTGTTCCCGCACCACGTGAATATCCCGGGGTTCGACATCTCTAGGTATCTGAGGTATCACCTCCCTAGCTGGACTAGATCCTCCTTCGTCAGTCATGCTGACAACAAAATATTTTAAGTTTTACTTAACATTATCAATACTCGCGGTCACATAAGTTATTAACACATAGCACATAATATTTTTTATTGTTTAGTTTCGATGGATGCCTTAATCCATTCCTTAAAACCCGATAAGAGTTAAACACCTCTATATTTTCTGACTTCTTAAAGGCTACTTCTTAAGGTTTTCCCCACCTAAGGTTCACAACCTAAGGCTTTGATACCAACCTGTGACACCCCCAAATCCAGGTACTTCATTCCCATAGGATTTGGTGTTCACTATCAAAATAATTACATCTAACTACCCATAATAAAGAATAAAACATTAATTAATTTAATCAATAATCTCTCGCATTAAAGGGTTACATCATCTCATAAACAATCCAAGGTAATCTAACCTTAATTTATTACATAAGTTTGCGGAAAACATCATAAAAGAAAACAAGTCTTATAACATCATGCATTTAAATAAATTCTAAATAACTCTTCAACACTTAGACATCTTGCCCTTTCCTTTGCTAGTAGATGGCTCATCGATTCTTTCAACTTTAGCTGCAGTGTTAATTGCAAGAGTGAGCAAATAATTGCTCACTGATATAAAGAGTAGTAATAATAATCAACATGAGAATGAACAACGAATGCTGAACGATAATGAACTTGTTCTACGAATCTAAAAATAGAAAACAGGTTCGAATTTAATATCTGAGGGTCTTAAGACCACGAACTATGTCTTCGGTATTTAGGTATTATTACCTCAACCTTAATAGTCATTTAGACTATACAGACTCTTCTTAATGTACTTAGGGGGATAAGCCCTTTGTACCATGTATTGTGCACAACCATCTAAATGTTACACGTACAAAATCCCCTATGTTAGGGTTGTTCGTCTCAGTTTGAATTTAGAATATCCGCACTAAATAAAGTTTAGTTTGGAACTAGCTTATCAGTATTTCTAGAATTTTATAACACTATTCAATTATAAATTAATTAAATAAATAAAAGATTACTTACTACTTGAAGGTATAATACAACAATAAAGCTTTGAACAAGGTTATCAAAATCAAGGACCGAATAACAACAATGTATAATTGAATAATCATGATATACATGCAAAGTGCTATATCCAAAAGAGTTAGAACAATCTCATTTGAATCGATGTACTAGAATAATATATGCTTTGAATAATAATAATATCAAGATGTAGAAAAGCAAAACTCGCTCAAGGTAACGAATTAGGTTACAAGAGCTTGTACAAACCTACGCAAGATATATTAGGCTTGCCCAACTTTACATAGAATCTTAGGAACTTTTACAATGATAATTTAAGAATAGAAACTTGCATTCAATATGAAAAGAATGAAGTTAGAAAACTTTCTCAATGTAAAGAGTTAAGGTTTAGAAACTTGCCTTGTATGTAAGCTACACAAATGTAATATTCGCCAATTACCCTACATATATCATTGGAATCGCAACAACAGTTAGTTATATTAATATTAGCTTTATGGGATTAACCCATCATTTAGGTCATAACCTTACTTAACATTTTAGGGTTACTAACCACATGATACGTTTATGTTTTAACCTTGTTATTACACATTTGACACACTAACATAATGATTAAGACAAGTTATAATGAATGTCCAAAGTCTGCAGAAGTAGCAGACTTCACTGCTCTAGAATCGACTCTTGGCGCGATCAAGCGCCAGCTTTTAAACTTTCAATTACAGTAGCATGCATGACAGCAATGACAACAGCGCCTTAAGAGAATGAGCCCATGCCATGATGCATCGATTCAGATTTTATAGAACGCGAACTTAGACTCTGTTATAGGCCAAAAATCCCAATTCCACAGAATTTCACCACACTTCAACATCTAAAACTTTGTAATATCATTGCTAAGCATGTTATTCATCATTCTAACTACACAAACATCATATATACACAAATTTGAAGAATTAAAACCGTATTTTTCAAGATTTCTTCAATTTTGACACTTTTAGCGAATTCGATCGCCACGAATTCGTTTCTTAATCAATTAACATGATTTAAACTATGTTGTTTTCTTTTCTTATCATATTAACACATTATAACATCAAATTACATATTATAACACACATTAAGCATGAATTTTTGTACTTTCTAAGTCATATTATATGAACATAAACACTATTATTTCAATTCCTTCCTCAAACCCAATTTCACGTGTATGACAATCAACAATTATGTGTATATATATATATATATATATATATATATATAATAATAGATTCTACAAAAACAATACATATAAATCCATTTTCAACAACCATCCAACATACTTCCAACAACAATATCAAAACTTAATAGTTAAAATTAAAGTAGGTTTTACCTTGATTAGCAAGAACAATTAGCAACCCTTCTCTTTCTCTTGACAATCTCAGAAAAACTTCTTTCTTCTCTAAATTCTCTATGATTCTCTTTTCTCTCCCAAGCTCTCTCTCTCTCTTTATTTCTATATTGTCAAGCCTTAAGGGAAAAATAATAAGCGTAAAACTGACTCCCACTCCCCCACTATCGTTTGGCACAAAATCAAAAAGACGTCAGTTAAATTATACCAAAGGCCTCAAGGCCTTGTTTGGTCTCACACTAACTCCCCCAAACTAGATTATTTTAATATTATTTATATTATATAGTTTCCACTTGTCACACTTTAGTTAATTTAAATAGCTTATAATAGTAATAATAGAAATCTTATTATCATTATACTTATAATTAATAAGTAATTATATATCTAATTTAATTAATAAATTAGAAACATCATTTTATTTAATTTATTTATTTTCTTTAAATTAAACAATTCATTTAATTTAATTATTTTCTTAAATTTTAAGCAATTGATTTAATTTAATTATTTCCTTAAATAAAATCCATTAGATAAAATTAACATTATTCAATTTAATTAACATTTAATCAATTTAGTTACTAAATTAATTCACTATAATTCATCAATTATTTATTTCCTCAATAAATAAATTATTTAAAATATTTGTTTAATTCAATAAATATTTAAATCAAAATACAAATTTCTCGATCGTTACATAATTCACATTGTTCTTACTTTTGAAATTCTTTAGTACTATATGTTCATCTTTTATTTGTATTTGTGAAATATCACTTACTTCACATATTCTAGTTTAAGTTGCTTCACATATTAAAGAACCTTTAAGCTAGGTTTGGCTCTTTGTTAAAGTTACTCATACATTTTCATTTTACAAAGTTAAAAGAGCTCATTATATCAACTACTAACTATAGTATTCATTAAACCACATAACATCGCCAAACAACCTCTTTCTACGCATGCTTGCATGTATTAGATTTGGTTGTATAACTTTCTACTTAAAAAATCTTTTAGTTCATGCTTGTGTAGTTTATACTAGATGTGTGAACATGTCGATTATCTCTAGAGGCATAAAGCATCCTATCATAGTTGTTCAAAAGTTCACAATACAAGTCATAGAGTTTTCAACTCAATTGGTTTTCAAATCTTAAAATTTCATGACAAATAACTAATGTGAGATCCCGAAATTATGAAATGAAAGTATTCAATTTTCTTATAATTGTTATTTTATTTAGTAAATGGTTAAATTGAAAAAGGTCAAAGTTAAGGGTGATATATGAAATTTTTTCAAAGTAAGCAAGTTGTCATAAAATAATCAGTGATAAAATTATAGTAATACACGTGGTTGCATAGTAGCACACGGTATTGATTATTGATACTTACGTGAGAAGTCACTTAGTTATACTCAATTATTGCTACAGTAATTGCTGCATCATATCTCTTATATTATTGATTCAATTATTGTCACAGTATCATCTGCATAATATGTTATATTATTAAATCAATAATTGAGATGGCGAAGTTATTCATATTATTATTTGCAATATTGACAATGTCTGAAGTTACATCGAGGAGAGGTTTGGTCACCTAATTGCGCGCCAATAAGGAGAATTCCTTATCGGAAAGCCCCCTCTTTCCTGGGAACGACCTAGTTGTTAAATATTGTGAATTATAATATTAATGATAAATAAATTAGTGTTGATTAAAGATGAAATTGATAGTTCCATTGTGTGGGAATTATTAGTGTTAGTGGAAATAGACATTTATTTCGATAATAATTAATATCTAGAGGTTATATTGACCAATCAGGTAATTAACCAGATAAATGAGCAATTAATTGCTTTTGATTCACATGATTATAACTATTTGTTCACATGTGTGTACTATTGATTCACATTCTTGTACTATTAGGGGAGTTGGTGCAAGATTGATAATACTTGCATGACTAAGTTACAAATGGAGGTATAGATGGAAATACTATACTGTAATTCGTATTTTCACATGTCTAGAACTATTAATTCACATGATTTACTATTGATTCACATGATTTACTATTAGGGGAGGTGGTTCAAGTTTGATAATACTTGCAGGACCAAATTAAAAATAAAGAAAAAGAGGAAGGTATTATACTGTAATATTTTGAGCCCCAAAACGTGCAATTATTTAAACTATATGTTCCTATAAATAGAAGCTCATTCTTTCATTATTTTTCACCAATTCACTAAAGCTATAGAGCAATTATTATAGAGAGAAATTATAGAGAGAAAGGAGAAGAGAAGTCTGTTACCTCACTATTCCAGTTTTCTTCTAAGGTAAGGGGTATTATTTCTTTCGTATTCATGAAGAGAGCTATTGTTATTCCATTCCTTATTATTACATTGGAATAACTTTGTATCACGGACTCTGGTATACATGGTGAAATTCTTCATTATTCCATTCTTTATTATTACATTTGAATAACCTATACTGTGCGGATTCTGCATGACACAGTTCCATTCTTTATTATTACATTTGGAATATCACATGCATGCATATTACGCATGACCTGGTTCCATTCTTTATTATTCTATTGGAATATCCTCTCTATGCGGATTACGTATGACCTGGTTCTATTATTTATTATTCAGTTGGAATAACCTGTATGTGCGGTCTATCAAATGCCTGGTGAATTCTTCTGTTATTCCATTCTTTATTATTCTGTTGGAATAACCTGTCTACGCGGACTACCGCATGCATAGTGAATTCTTCTGTTATTCTATTCTTTATTATTCTGTTGGAATAACCTGTCTATATGGATTATCGCATGCATGATGAATGATCCTTCGTATTCATTCCTTATCAAATTGTGGAAATGATCTTTCTACGTGGATTACCGCAAGGCGGGTGAAAATCTATTTGCAGTTTCATAATTTTTCTGACCCTCAAAAATTTTGGAAATATTTGAAATGATAATTTGATGAGCTTTCTAGATTGTGTCCAAAAATGGCGATTTTTGGATGTATAGATTAGGAGTTATGAAGTTTATGAAGTAAACCCTTATAACTCCTCGTGGTTAACTCCAAAATTTATGAAATTTTCATTGGGAGTACATATATATAACAGGAGTATACCTTGTAAATTTTGGAATTTATAGATAAAAGTACAGTTTATGATAAATGTCTAAATATTCGACAGTTTTGGCCATATGAAAAATAGTAAATGAATTTTAAAACTTCCGAGATAAATATATGTTCAATATGGGACTATATTCTGCTAAATCCCAGAAAAGAAAACTTTTTGGGACTGATTTGTTATTTTTAATGAAAATGGTTTAGTTACGAACATATGAATTAAATATGTTATGTGAAGTTGAAAAATTGGTCAATAGGATTTTATGGCTTGGAAATCCTATATAAGATATATGCAGATTTTTAATAAGGGATTTGATCATTGGTGATTAAATCTTATGAGTATGGCATTTTTGAATGATTAAATACATTATTTGGTAAAGTGTAAACAATTAAAATAAATATTTTATAAGTTTAAGAAATGATTAAAATATTATTATAATATTAATGATATTAGATTATGGGATTATTAAGTAATTGATAACATTTGGATATTTTAAAATCGGATAAATTTAAAGTCTTTAATATTTATCCTTGATTTCGTTGATTAATGATTATATTATTGTCATCATCCTCATGCTTATATTATGATGAAAGTCATCTTTGCTTACGTGCAAAGATGGATTTGTTGATTATTAGTTTTGATTGTATATCTTTGGCTTACGTTCAAAGATGGACTGTTAATTATTGGTTTTACAGTTGTATATCTTTGGCTTACGTGCAAAGATGAACTATTGATTGATGAGTATCTTCGGCTTATGCGCATAAATGAATTGTTTATTGGTATGATTATGACCAAGGATCATTCGGTATAATCATGACCCGTAATGTTATAGATGATGTGGTAAAAGTCCTCATTGGCCTGTAGTGCATTGATGGACAGTTATTGGTATGATTATAACCAGGGATTATTCGGTATAATCATGACCATTGATGATTACATGAATATCCTTGGTCGTAGTGTATGGATGATTCGATGATGTGGATTATTTATTAAGGTCAGTCTCAGCGATAAAATATTGATTATACACTTTTAATTCGTAGAAGATAGTTGATATCATGCTCTACTTGACTCTTCTAAAATACAGTTGTATGTCTTTGGCCTGTAGTGCAAAGATGAATTGTTAATGAATATCTTTGGCCGTAGTGCAAAGATGAATTTATTAGTATGATTATGAGCAGGAATTGCGATTTGGTATAACCATGATTTTTGATGTTTCAGGTGAAGATAGGTGATGAAAATTATCTTCGTCCTAGGTGCGAAGAGGAATTTATAATCACAATTATGATTACGAGTTATTCATATGATTGTGGACATGAATTGTTGATTGATGTTATAGGGATAAAACATTATTGGTGGACTTTTAACATGGAGAAGATAATAGACCTGATGGTCTATTTGACTCTTCTAATGGATTGCTCGTTCCGCTGCAACTATGGTTCAAAAGTTTTATCATCTACTATATGTTCTAAATCTCTGATTGATTACTGATGAAGGTTATTGATGATGTAAATTATCTTTAGTCATGATATTCTTTACTGGGCTAGTTGTGCTCTCCCTTTTTGCTTCATATTTCCTTTAATTAAATAGAGAGTGTTCTTAGAATTGACGGGGATAACGGGGGAATAGAGCGGTGGTCTATAGTACATTGAGGTTCTCCTAAATAGTATGGATATAATTTTGTTGAGAACTTTAGATAAGTGTGTCGTATTGTATATGTCATTTGATATTTAATTTTGGTGAACCGAATAGGGTGAGGTGAACCCAACTTGGAAGGGTGTTTTGCCACTATCATACAAGATGTCTAATGACATACAACCTCGTTTTATCATAAGACAGGGTTGTGCACATCCACTTGCTGAGTATATCTACGAGCACTACCTATATGATCTTGGAGTTTATTTGGAATTTAATTTTCACTTAGAGATAACGGAGATAATTATATGTCAAGAGAAGACTCACCATTGGAAAGAAAATGATAGTAATCTTTTTTTTTTTTTTTGAAACTTTTGGGTCAACCAAGGATAATTCTGTGGACATATGATATCTATCATAACCTAAACGCATGGCCTCCCATGTACGAAGGTTTCCTTGAGTATTTTCCAAATATTTTAATTTCTAAAACAATTATTGACTGTACCTTTATGTAAGGTACCATTGTAAGGTCTTGTGGTCAAGGCACCACGAGAGTTATATATATTTGTATTAAAACTCAAAGCTTATCTGTTGTCGTACTCTGCACGACAGTTCAACAATTATATAAATGAAATTTATCTGTTGTCGTACTCTGCGATATCTGGCGACTAAGAATGGGTCGTGTGGACCTATTTTGGTGGTGTCACAACTAAGCATGCAAAGTACGTTGAATTCACATTTCATACGTATTTATAAAACTAACTAAGTTGCGAATACATGCTCAAAAGGTTAGATTCAAAAATGCATAAGGTTTTATAAACATGGTCTTCGTCTTTTAACTTTTCTTTTAAAAGGTTATAATTCAAACTCCAAACCTACTAAAACATCTTGCAACACGCATTGACACATGTTTAAGGATTATGTAAGCTTTTTAAGTTAAGTTAGGACTTCTTATATCAACTAACCAAAACAGTAACGTAAGTCATTGAAGAACCCCCTTCAGGCGGTAGTATTTATACTCTGGGACCCTACCGGTGGCCATAGCTAGCTCTTTGAGAGCGCCTCCCCTCGTAAAGGCGGGCCTTTTTTGTTGCAGGACCCCCATCGTAGTAGGCATAGCTCACGTAGTTAGAACAACGGCACTCCCCTGCTACGAGCTAGCATGCCCAACTCCCATCCAAACAGTAATGTAATGATGCTTAATTGATATCAACTTACTACTAAACATCCCTAGCATTCTTCTAACAATTCCAAACATACAAACAATTAAATTCAAGAATTAATTCAAGATTTATGCCATTTTTCCAAAGTTTAACACATTTAGCGATTCTCTTCACTACGGATTCGTTACTGAAAGTAGTATGCACACAAGCCAATCATGTTTGATGATAAAGCATATACTTTGTAACAATCTTATTCATTTATTAATAAAAAGTATTAATTTATTAAAGGCTTTTAATTATCTACATGATGCTGTTTTATAATATGTGATAAACCCATAGTTTTAAGCAATGCTTTTAGAATAATGATGATGATCATTCTAATGAGATCTAAATTCTTAAAAGCTTAAAACTAAAATAGTTCCCAATCATTGGATTACTAAATTGGGGATTAGTGAATCCGGATAGATTGGTACATCGTTGCTTGCTCATTGGATGAGGATGATTGATCTCATGATCATTTGTGTGGAACACTAAAGCAAGTATGTAGGTGCTTATTAGAGAATAAGTTCAACTTTGAGCGTGGCTCGTTAAGGAATACCTAATGGATTTTTACTTGCTGTCAATAGGAATTCTGTAGTGATAGTAGTCTGAAGTGATCCTTGGACTTGAGATTATCATAATATCTTGTGTATGATGAGTTATACTTTGACTTATTCCTTAAGACCCATAGGGTATATCAAAGGTATGCTTGGGTATAATAAGTTGTACATGGAGATAATGTATGATCAATAAAGAATCTACCACTTCTAATAAAGAGAAAATGTCCTATGTGATTCGATAAATGACAACCCAATAGTCCTTGGCGAAGCGAAATGAAATTAGAAAGGAGTTTCTAATTTGCATTATTTGAGTTGTGCATTTAAGAGTCGAAATACATATAATTAAATAAAATAAGACTTGACGGTAATTCCATGTCTTATATTTAATTGGGACATTGTATGGTGGAAGGATTGAATTATCGGTAACTATTTACTCAAAGGTTCTTTTATAATTAATGTTGAAATCTATATTATCTGGAAAGTCGTTGATCGCTAGGGAGGCTTATCCCTATTGTAGAATAAATATTATTTATTTAAATAAATTAATTGTTTAATTTATTTATTTAAATAAGATTAGAATTGTTCTAATTGATTTATTCGTAAGCCAGGTTTAATATGGAGAACCTAAAGGGTCACACCATAAAAAAGAAGAATAATTATTGAAGAAGTTAATGGCATAATCGTAATAATATGTTAAGTATATTTAATTTAATCTATGGTGATAGAATAAATTAAATAGCTTAATATTATTATTTAATATTTTAGAAATATTAAATATAAATTAATAAGAGGAGTCTTATTAATATTATTACAATTATTATTATTATTATTTTAAAACTTAGAGATAAATATATATTCAATATGGGACTATATTACGCTAAATCCCGAAAAAAAAAACTTTTGGGGACCGATTTGTTATTTTCATGAAAATAGTTTAATTACTGAACATATGAATTAAATATGTTATGTGAAGTTGAAAAATTGGTCGATAGGATTTTATGGCTTGGAAATCCTATATAAGATATATCTGATTTTTAATAAGGGATTTGATCATTGGTGATTAAATCTTATGAGTATAGCATTTTGAATGATTAAATACATTATTTGGTAAAGTGTAAACAATTAAAATAAATATTTTATAAGTTTAAGAAATGATTAAAATATTGTTATAATATTAATGATATTAGATTATGGGATTATTAAGTAATTAATAACATTTGGATATTTTAAAATCTGGATAAATTTAAAGTCTTTAATATTTATCCTTGATTTCGTTTGATTAATGCTTATATTATTGTCATCATCCTCATGCTTATATTATGATGAAAGTCATCTTTGGCTTACGTGCAAAGATGGATTTGTTGATTATTAGTTTCTGATTGTATATCTTTGGCTTACATTCAAAGATGGAATTGTTAATTATTAGTTTTACGATTTGTATATCTTTGGCTTACGTGCAAAGATGAACTATTGATTGATGAGTATCTTCGGCTTATGCGCATAAATGAATTGTTTATTGGTATGATTATGACCAAGGATCATTCGGTATAATCAGGACCCGTAATGTTATAGATGATGTGGTAAAAGTCCTCATTGGCACATGGTGCATTGATGGGCGATTATTGGTATGATTATAACCGAGGATTATTCGGTATAATCATGACCATTAATGATTACATGAATATCCTTGGTCGTAGTGTATGGATGATTCGATGATGTGGATTATTTATTAAGGTCGATCTCGTGATAAAATATTGATTATACACTTTTAATTAAATAGAAGATAGTTGATATCATGCTCTACTTGACTCTTCTAAAATACGATTTGTATGTCTTTGGCACATGGTGCAAAGATGAATTGTTAATGAATATCTTTGGCCGTAGTGCGAAGATGAATTTATTAGTATGATTATGAAGCGAGGAATTGCGATTTGGTATAACCATGATTTTTGATGTTTCGGTGAAGATAGGTGATGAAAATTATCTTAGTCTAGAGTGCGAAGAGGAATTTATAATCACAATTATGATTCTGAGTTATTCATATGATTGTGGACATGAATTGTTGATTGATGTTATAGGGATAAAACATTATTGGTGGACTTTTAACATGGAGAAGATAATAGACCTGATGGTCTATTTGACTCTTCTAATGGATTGCTCGTTCCGCTGCAACTATGGTTGAAAAGTTTTATCATCTACTATATGTCCTAAATCTACGATTGATTCTTGATGAAGGCTATTGATGATGTAAATTATCTTTAGTCATGATATTCTTTTTCTTGGGCTAGTTGTGCTCTCCCTTTTGCTTCATATTTCCTTTTCGTGTAATAAGAGTGTTCTTAAAGATCGAGCCGGGGATAACAGGGGAATAGAACGGTGGTCTATAGCTGTTGAGGTTCTCCCTAAATAGTATGGAAATAATTTTGTTGAGAACTTTAGATAAGTGTGTCGTATTGTATATGTCATTTGATATTTAATTTTGGTGAACCGAATAGGGTGAGGTGAACCCAACTTGGAAGGGTGTTTTGCCACTACCATACAAGATGTCTAATGACATACAACCTCGTTTTATCATAAGACAGGGTTGTGCACATCCACTTGCTGAGTATATCTACGAGCACTACCTATATGATCTTGGAGTTTATTTGGAATTTAATTTTCACTTAGATAGAACGGAGATAATTATATGTCAAGAGAAGACTCACCATTGGAAAGAAGATGATAGTAATCTTCTTATTTTTTTTTTTGGAACTTTTGGGTCAACCAAGGATAATTCTGTGGACATATGATATCTATCATAACCTAAACGCATGGCCTCCCATGTACGAAGGTTTCCTTGAGTATTTTCCAAATATTTTAATTTCTAAAACAATTATTGACTGTACCTTTATGTAAGGTACCATTGTAAGGTCTTGTGGTCAAGGCACCACGAGAGTTATATATATTTGTATTAAAACTCAAAGCTTATCTATTGTCGTACTCTGCACGACAGTTCAACAATTGTATAAATGAAGTTTATCTGTTGTCGTACTCTGCGATATCTGGAGACTAAGAATGGGTCGTGTGGACCTATTTTGGTGGTGTCACAACTAAGCATGCAAAGTACGTTGAATTCACATTTCATACGTATTTATAAAACTAACTAAGTTGCGAATACATGCTCAAAAGGTTAGATTCAAAAATGCATAAGGTTTTATAAACATGGTCTTCGTCTTTTAACTTTTCTTTTAAAAGGTTATAATTCAAACTCCAAACCTACTAAAACATCTTGCAACACGCATTGACACATGTTTAAGGATTATGTAAGCTTTTTAAGTTAAGTTAGGACTTCTTATATCAACTAACCAAAACAGTAACATAAGTCATTGAAGAACCCCCTCTTCAGGCCAGTATTTATTTATCTGGGACCCCTCTAAGGGTGGCCATAGCTCTTCTTGAACCGCCTCCCCCTCGTAGGGGGCCTTTTTGTTGCAGGACCCCCATCGAGCCGGGCATGGCTACTGTAGTTAGAACAACGGCACTCCCCTGCTACGAGCTAGCATGCCCAACTCCCATCCAAACAGCAATGTAATGATACTTAATTGATATCAACTTACTACTAAACATCCCTAGCATTCTTCTAACAATTCCAAACATACAAACAATTAAATTCAAGAATTAATTAAATATTTATGCCATTTTTCCAAAGTTTAACACATTTAGCGATTCTCTTCACTACGGATTCGTTACTGAAAGTAGTATGCACACAAGCCAATCATGTTTGATGATAAAGCATATACTTTGTAACAATCTTATTCATTTATTAATAAAAAGTATTAATTTATTAAAGGCTTTTAATTATTTACATGATGCTGTTTTATAATATGTGATAAACCCATAGTTTTAAGCAATGCTTTTAGAATAATGATGATGATCATTCTAATGAGATCTAAATTCTTAAAAAGCTTAAAACTAAAATAGTTTCCAATCATTGGATTACTAAATTGGGGATTAGTGAATCCGGATAGATTGGTACATACGTTGCTTGCTCATTGGATGAGGATGATTGATCTCATAATCATTTGTGTGGAGACACTAAAGCAAGTATGTAGGTGCTTATTAGAGAATAAGTTCACTGAATGTGGCTCGCTAAGGAACACCTAATGGAGTTTTACTTGCCTGTCAATAGGAATTCCTGTAGTGATAGTAGTACAAGTGATCCTTGGACTTGAGATCATCATAGTATCTTGTGTATGATGAGTTATACTTTGACTTATTCCTTAAGACCCTTAGGGTATATCAAAGGGTATGCTTGGGTATAATAAGTTGTACATGGAGATAATGTATGATCAATAAAGAATCTACAACTTCTAATAAAAGAAGAGAAATGTCCTATGTGATTCGATAAATGACAACCCAGTAGTCCTTGGCCAAGGCAGAATGAAATTAGAAAGGAGTTTCTAATTTGCATTATTTGGAGTTGTGCATTTAAGAGTCGAAATACATATAATTAAATAAAATAAGACTTGACAATAATTCCATGTCTTATATTTAATTGGGACATTGTATGGTGGAAGGATTGAATTGTACGGTAACTATTTACTCAAAGGTTCTTTTATGATTAATGTTGAAATCTATATTATCTGGAAAGTCGTTGTTCGCTAGGGAGGCTTATCCCTATTGTAGAATAAATATTATTTATTTAAATAAATTAATTGTTTAATTTATTTATTTAAATAAGATTAGAATTGTTCTAATTGATTTATTCACAATCGGTTTAATATGGAGAACCTAAAGGGTCACACCATAAAAGGAAGAATAATTATTTAAGAAGTTAATGGCATAATCGTAATAATATGTTAAGTATGTTTAATTTAATCTATGGTGATAGAATAAATTAAATAGCTTAATATTTATTATTTAATATTTTAGAAATATTAAATATAAATTAATAAGAGGAGTCTTATTAATATTATTACAATTATTATTATTATTATTTTAATTTCTAAAAGAGTTTAGAAATTAATTTAATATAAGTACTCTCATTTATTCCTAATAGGATTAGGAGGGAAAATTAGTTAAAGGAGTTTAATTAATTATCCCTAATAAGATTAGGGAGCCCATTTAATTAAAAGAGTTTAATTAAATAATACCTTATTTTATTAAATAAGGTTACTTGATATCTTTATAAGATGAGTCTTATATCAGATATCAAAAATACGACATAATTCCAATTTGTTGGAGAGTACGTTCTTTTCTATAGAGATAGAAAACTAGGGTTTGAGCCAAATACCCATCTTCTTGAATTCCTTTTCTTCCCTGGTGGATCACCTCTAGAGGCCAAACCTTGTGTGGCTAACGTTGATCAAAGGAAGGAACCAAACCCGGTGGATTCAAGTTGAACGCGAAAAGGATTGGAGGTGAACTTGTACCCGAGGAAGCTCGGATCTTCAAGGGTATGTTTGTTCTTCATATCTTTTCGTTTAATTAATAATTGTGCATAAAGGGTGATCCGGGTATTTGTAAAAAATTTTAAACTTTGATTTTTCCACGTTTCCGCACTTTTATGCAATTTGATTGCGTTCTAGAGTATTACAAACCTAACAGTTACTTGACCAAATTACTTCATTTAACTTTTGTTGATATTGTATTTAACCATATTAATAATTTCTAGCATCAATTAACAGATTCTATCATGCTTCAACCATAAACTTTTCAACTCAAAACAAGTATTTTTCGTACTTTTCTAAGAACTTTGCAAAACTTGAATTTAAGAACATATAGAGGTATATTACCTTCTGAAAAATTGAAGTTGAAATGTTACTCTAGCTTCAATTTACAGATTACTCAACAACATTCTCACTCCAATTAGAAATTCTCAGAGAAATCAACAATTCACATTTGAGAGGGGGACTTCTATTTATAGAGGGATTATTGTCCATTTGGAGGTTTTACCCTAAGGATTGTTTCCATGGAAGATTGAGGAACCATTGTGCAACAAGAGGTTGGTGGAAAGCTTCAGTAACTCCATCTTCTCCCCTTCCTATAGTCATCATCTCCATCTTGGTTTTCAACAAATATAGAGCTATAGGCTTTTAGCAAAACACGGCTGAGACTTTTGGGAATGGGACTATGATTTTGGGACACTACTAATACTTAGTATTTACAAAACCATTACTTAGCATACTTAGGTTTATTTGATACTTGTCCACAAATGAGCATACATATACACCCACCCATACATTACACATAGAATCATATAATCCATATACATTGGTTTAATTCCAATAATATTTACATTAGACTTAGGATGTAATTTTAATTGGGTACCAATATTATTTGAATTAAAACTCATTATTCCAATTCTACATAGATATTAAAATAATCACTTAGTATTGATTATTTATTTAATCAAAGTTATTTTCTCTCATAGGTTTAAAATACCCATTTAATTACTCTCGCACACATCTTGATGTCACATAAGACTCTTTCACACAACTTAATAAATTACACAAGTTAAGCTTACTTTTATCATATAGTTTTATATAATAATTATTTACATTCCAATGTCACACCTCATCTTATATTGAATGAAAAACCTTATTATATATGATTTCTCCTTACATGCTATTGTTCATGATATTAGGAATTTGTCAATCACATTAAGTAATTATTTATTTATTAATAGTACAAATTAATTTAATCCATTTCATCATTAATAAATTAGTACTTTCTCATTTCACCACTTTGTCACATTAGGCATAATTCCACAAGCTTAAACTAAGCTTCTCATCACATCTGCTACATTGCTTAATTATCACATGATTAATCAATTAAATTAATTATCACAACTCATGCCAATACTATATATATTTATATTCAAATAAATATGCAAACAATCTTCATTCTCAATATTATAATTTATTAAAATTTGCTCGTATTACAAGATTGATTATGGACTATTAACTATTGTGAATGGATTTTATTTTAGTTGGATGAATGAATGTATGAGTTTTATTAAATGGGGTCATCGTACCTCGTCTTCTCTAATTTTCCTTAATGTAAATTATATCTCCCTTATATTTACTTCCCCTTGACTGTTGATCAAGGTTTCTATTTATTTTAAATAGTTTTGTAATAGGAATAGTTAGAATTAATTTTGAAGAATTGGAAATCAAAGGACCAAGGAGTGCTTGAAGACCCGTTTGTAATGGAGCCCGGGATTTAAATGTAATAGTTATATTTAAATTTAATTATTGCACCCTAGGTTTGACCTCTTGGTTCACTTGGTGGCTCTAGTGAACTAAACTAGAATAAAGTTCATAATCAATCCGGGTAGAATATAGTATTCTATATATGCAATGTTATCTTGTGTGTGTGTGTGTGTGTGTTTGTGTGTGTGTGTGTATGTATGTGCATGCGCGCTAAACAAGATGAGACAAATTAATAACAAATCCCTCAAAGATTTTATATTAAGTCGTAAGCGTTCAAAGATATTTGGAATATCGAACGTCGCCTTCTAGCATGATAAAAAATAATAGAGTATCAATTAATTATTATAAGTTTGTTGTGTCACCACAAGGCTTATCTTAACTTTTTTAAAATGTTAATTTTATCACATTTGATGCTTATAAAGAAAATTGAGCAATGTTGTTTTGTTGTGTCACCACAAGGACAATGTTTTTCTTTTTTGAATATATGGAAGTGCTAGGTTGGACTTAACTTAGATAATTTTGATTCGGATGTGCCACCACTTGATTAAAATAATCTAAGAGGCAAAATAAAAGGAGTTACATGATGATGTAATTGACAAGAATTGTTTACATATTTATTTTTATATAGTTTGTTGTGTCACCACAAGGCTATATACATTTGAAATGGGATCCTTATTCTCACTAGCAAATCTTTAATTAGATTTTGTCGAACTATATAAGTGAGGGTAATATAGTTTGATGAAAATAGTGGGAGATACCAATTTAAAACAAGACCTAAATTATTTTGGTAATTAATAAAAAAATGTATGATATATTGTTGTTAAATTACAAATTCATTTGCAAAATTTTACAATGTCTAAATTACTATCACTACGAAACATATTAGATGTTAATTAACCGGACCTAATTAAATGGATTGGTAAAGGAATTTGAGAATAGTTCTCATGGCTGAAAAGTTATCTTATGTCCTTAATATGCATATCTCTGTAATGGTTGCAGACAATGCCTCTGAGTAAGACATTATTGCTTTTAGAAAGTGGCATGATGATGCAAAGTTGGCTCAATGCATCATGCTCGTATCCATGAGTAACGAGCTTCAGCGTCAGCATGAAACTATGGATAAATGAATGAATAATAAAGAATCTATCGCTTCTAGTAAAAGAAGAGAAATGTCCTATGTGATTCGATAAATGACAACCTAGTAGTCCTTGGCCAAGACAGAGTGAAATTAGAAAGGAGTTTCTAATTTGCATTATTTGAAGTTGTGCATTTAAGAGTCGAAATACGTATAGTTAAATAAAATAAGACTTGACAGTAATTTCATGTCTTATATTTAATTGGGACATTGTATGGTGGAAGGATTAAATTGTACGGTAACTATTTACTCAAAGGTTCTTTTATGATTAATGTTATAATCTATATTATCTTGAAAGTCGTTAATCGCTAGGGAGGGTTATCCCTATTTTAGAATAAATATTATTTAAATAAATTAATAGTTTAATTTATTTATTTAAATAAGATTAGAATTGTTCTAATTGATTTATTCACAACCGACTTAATATGGAGAACCTAAAGGGTCACACAGCAAAAGGAAAAATATTTATTTAACAAGAAAATGGCATAATCGTAATAATAAGTTAAGCGTATTTAATTTAATCTATGGTGATAGATTAAATAAAATAGCTTAATATTTATTATTTAATATTTTGAAAATATTAAATATAAATTAATAAGAGAAGTCTTATTATTATTATTATTATTATTATTATTATTACTATTATTATTATTATTTAATTCTTAAAGGAGTTTGGTAATTAATTAATAAAAATACTCTCATATATTCCTAATAAGTTAGGAGGCAAATTAATTTAAAGAGTTAACTAATTATTCCTAATAAGATTAGGATCCTAATTAATTAAAGGAGTTTAATTAATTAAAACAAAACTTAATTCCTTAATTGTTAAGGAGGGTTGCCTACATCTATAAATAAGAGGAGTCTTATTATAGGTGAGGGTTGATGCTTTCATAACACACGTGAATATGTAATTCCAAGAGTTGGGAGAGTACACCTTTTTTCTATGAGAGATAGAAAAACTAGAGTTTTGCCAAACACTCATCTTCTTGAATCTTTCTTCTTTCTTTGTGGATCACCTCTAGAGGCCAAACACTTGGGTGGCTCACATTGATCAAAGGAAGGAACCAAACCCGATGGATTTAAGTTGAACGCGAAAAGGATTGGAGGTGAATTTGTACCTGAGGAAGCTTGAATCTTCAAGGGAATAATTCTTGTTCTTTATCTTTTCGCTTAATTAATAATTGTCTATAAAAGGATGATCCGGGTATATGGTTTGTAAAATTTTAAAACTCTAATTTTCCATGCTTCTGCTTACTTTGTGCAATTTGATTGCGTTCATCAATCTTACAAAACCTAACAGTCGCGCCACTTCGGTCAGAGGCAAAAAAATGACTCTGTTTCTGCAGAGCCTCAACACAAGCATTGTTAAATCCTTCTAGCTTCAATACAGACCAACTACAATGCTTCTAGACATGCATATAAACATAGATAACATATGGATAACAATTACCAAACTAATTAACAAGAAATTCATGCAAATTATAAAATTTCAAAATCTTAGAATCAAGAACATGCTTAACAGTAATGTTTCCTCTTGAGGCTAAATTGCTAGCTTTTACTCTCACAACCTCTGATTGCTCTTCAATTTCACAACACTCACTCTTTTTATAGCACTTATTGGACAAATTAGCAACAAGAATTGTGACGCCCCTAAAATAGGTATACTCAACCCATTTTGGGTCACCAAATACATGGTACATAATTAAAATACAAACTTAATTATACAACTGTCGTATAAAATACAACAAAATATAGCTGAGAGTTTTAACACGAATATTATCTCGTAGACAATATCCAAACTCAAATAGAGTCCTCATTATATTTATTATCACACTATTTCATAGAATAGTGAGGACTACTATAGCAACAATCTCAGACCGTCACTCCATTCCCCGGCTAGTCCCAGCTATATTCTAATTTCCTGAAGAGAACAATGAAAGAAAAGGGTGAGCTTTACTAGCCCAGTAAAGAATATTATGACTAAGATAATGTAGAATAAATTATTGTTAGCCTTCAACAGTATTAAACTATTAGAATACAATAGACAACAAGTTTAACTGCAACAGAACAACAATCCATTAGAAGAGTCAAGTAGAGCATAATATCTACTATCTTCTATGATCTAAAAGGTCATCATCAATATTTTATCGCTGTAACACAGTTCAATAAATAATCCACATCATCGAATTATTCATGCACTACGAGCCAAGGATATTCGTTAGTATCACATCCATGAATTATTCATGCACTACGGGCCAAGGATATTCATTATTATCACATCCACGAATTATCCATGCACTACGGGCCAAGGATATTTGTTAGTATCACCAGTGGTCATGATCATGCCAACAACTGTCCATCAACGCACTACAGGCCAATGAGGACTTTTACCACATCATTTGTAACATTACAGGTCATGATTATATCGATACATAGTCATAATCATACCAATCAATAATCCATCTATGCACTACGATCCAAAGATAACTTTCATCACAATATAAGCATAAGGATGATAACAAAGATATAAGAATTCAATTAAGTGAAACCAATGATAAATTTTAAAGATTTATAATTCAATTTATCCAGAGTTCAAGAATGTCCAAATTTTCAACATGATAACTACTTTGTCGAGTAAAATTCAAGAATAATATTGCATCAAAAATAATTTGGATGGAAAAGAAATCATATTTTGTCATGAATAGTACCCCGGGTGAATAGTACCTGAGTGAATAGTACCCCATGAATAGTACTTCGGGAATAGTACCCCGTGAATAGTACATCAGCATGAAAAGATTAAAAATTAGAAAGAATGTTCAGAAAAATATTATTGTGAAACGATACTAGATGAAGCGCAAATTTCAATGATATTCTACTAATTTCAAGGAGTATAGAAACAATACTTTAACAAAATGAGTGTAGAATTCAGAATCTGAAACGAAATAATATTACTTACATACTACAGAGTATGGAAGAAAATATTATTTCCTACGAATATTGAACAAAAATATTATACCTTACCTTAAAATGAGAGTATTTCTAACTGGTAGGGCGGGGATATTCTTAAAGAAAACTTATACTGCTTTCTATGCTCAAAACTTTCTTAAACTCTAAAGAAATACGCTCAATATTATAGAAGAAGAATATTCTGATTCTGGTGTGATTTTTAATTCTAAACTTAACATCATATTTAGAGGAGAATGGCAGGATACTATTTGAATTAAAAAATCATGGACTGCACATGAGAAAAGTTCAAGGGCACCGAATTTGTTCGGCTGAAAAAAATTTGATTTTACTATGTTGCACTATGCATTACTATGCAAACACTATGCAGTACTTTGCAAATAATAAAATATAAATAATATATATTACCTACCCTACACGGCAGGTAACATACATATATATATATATATATATATATATATATAAGTAATAACACAAAACTGAGATAACTTTCTACCGATGATTTTGAAAAATGGGTAAGTGAGGGTTCATATAATAAGCCAAATTTATAACAAATACTTCATAAAAATCACCTCCATTTATCTCAATTCACTTGGCTTCACAAAACATATTTTTAATAATATTTATTCATCATTTATAACTCACAATATTAACAACCAGATCATTCCCAGGAAAGAGGGGGCTTTCCGATAAGGATTTCTCCTTATTGGCGCGTAATTAGGTGACCAAACCCCTTTCCTCGACAAAACTTTCTAGACATTGTCATGATTAATACAAATAATAATATGAATAACTTTGTCGTCTCAATTATTAATTTAATAATATATAATATTGTGACAATAATTGAATCAATAACGTGATATACTATGCAACAATTAATGTGGTAATAATTAAATAAAATTGAGTGACTTCTCACGTAAGAATCAATAATTAAGATATTGTACAATATTGTGTGCTACTAGGCAACCACGCGTATTACTGTACTTTTATCACCGGGTAATTTAACAGTTAACGGTAAAACTTTTGCCATTATTTTTATAAAAAGTTAACTCTGTCGTTTTTTAACTCCGACAATAATTCTGTTGTGGGGTCCACTAATGATTGTGTCGTTGTACGAATATTCCCTAATAAAACGAATATTCCCCGACCAATCGAATATTTTATGACAACTTGCTTACTTTGAAAACTTTATAAATATTACCCACAACTATAACATTTTATCAAATCCACACCTTATTATTCAAAAAGATATTTCAAGAAAACTTAATCTTTATTCATGAAAGTTAGGGTCTTTCAAGAATTGTGAAGATGATAGTATAAATTTATAGGGAAACCATTAACAAAATTTAGGTCTTTGCTCAATGAATTCAACCAAGGGTTTGGTGAAAAGATTTCACCAACTCCTCCCTCATTTCTCAGCTCATCATCACAACTATCTAGCAGGCTTGAGTTCACGCAAATGGAGATTAGGCTACTGTTGAGTATTGTTTGGTAACTTAATATGGGACATGAAACTTGTTCTGATTTGTAGGAATAAAATGGTTATTAATACACTTAGGTTTATTTCCTTTTTGGCTTATAATTCCACATTTGATAACTAAATGCTATTACAAAATGAAAAGTTAGGGATTATATGTACCCCTATCATATAATTCATGTACATTAGTCTAGTCCAATTAATATGTATAACATGTATGGACACAATTTAATTGGTTACTAATAATTCATTATTTCCTTAAAACTTTATAATTTAATTACACATAAATGTTATAATAAATATTTATTTACTTAAATTCATTTTCTCCCATTAAAATACTCATTTAATTTCCCCAACACACATCATATCGTCACATGAGCTACTTTATGCAATTTAGTGAATTATATAATTTCATTCATTTATATCATATGCTCCCATTCATATATTAATGTCACACCTCATATTATCTAATGCATAAAGAAACTTTAGTATAAAAGGCTACACATTATATGTCATTGCACATAGCAATTAATTAACAAAGATTAGTCTATCACAGTAGTTAATATAATACTACTTCATCTCATTATTAACTCATTCCTTCATTAATTTACTTAATGAATTTCTTAGTCTTGCTTTATGACATACTAGGCAATTCTCATAAGCTTTGAATTAAGATTTTCATCAATTCTACCATATTACTCAATTATCATAGGCTTATTCAATTAAATGAATGATCATAAACTCATGACACAAATATATATATATATATATATATATATATATATATATATTCAAATAAATATTCAAACAATTATTATTCTCATTATTAATATTATTTATAAAAATTCACGGGTATTACATCATCCCCCTTATAAAAATTTCGATCTCGGAATTAGTACAAGGTTACACAAATAGATGTGGATAGTCCTTCGCCATCCTATCTTCTAATTCCCACGTGTACTCCTCGGCATCATGGTTTCACCAAAGTACTCTTACAGAAGATATAACTTTATTTCTTAATGTCTACTCTTTCCTATATAATATCTGGACATGAATTTATTCATATGCCAGATTCTTCTCCACTTGAATGGGCTCGTAGAAAATCACGTGTTTGTAGTCAGGCTTGTACGGACGCAACACGGAGATGTGAAATACGTTGTGGATGTGCTCCAACTCAGGTGGTAATGCAACTTTGTATGCCAGCTCGCACACTCACTTCAATTTCTCAAATGGTCCTATGAACCTCGGACTAGATTTTCCCTTCTTGCCGAATCGTATTTTTCCTTTCCAGGAGATACATTCAAGAAAACAAAATTTTGATTTTAAAGTCCCGACCTTGCCGATGCAAATCTGCATACATTTTCTGGCGATCTTGAGCTGCTACCAGTCTGACTCTTATCACTGTCACCACGTCTGTGGTTTGTTGCACTAACTCTGGACCCAACATTCGTCATTCTCCAACTCCGTCCCAACATAATGGCGTTCGACATTTTCTCACGTAAAGAGCTTTGTACGGTGGCATGCCGATACTCGCATGGTAACTATTGTTATATATAAATTCCACTAAGGGTAGGTGATCGTCCTAATTTCCCTTGAAGTCCATCACGCAAGTTCTAAGCATGTCCTCCAGCGTTTGTATCGTTCGCTCACTTTTTCTGTCTGTCTGCGGATGATAAGCAGTATTCAACCTCAATTGTGTTCCCATCCTCTCTTGCGAGCTTTTCTAGAATTTTGACGTGAAGCGTGGATCTTGATCATAGACAATTGACACCGGTACTCCATGTCGTGAAATAATTTCCTTTATGTACAGGCGCGCTAACTGATTCAAATTATATCGGATCTTGATCGGTATAAAATGAGTTATCTTTGTTAGTCGATCTACGATAACCCAAATGAGATCAAAACCTTTCTGCGTGATTGGAAGTCCTACCACGAAGTCCATCGTAATGTGCTCCCATTTCTAATCTCGTATTTCCAACGGTTGAAGTAGACCACTCGGCATCTAGTGCTCTGCATTGACCCGTTGGCAAGTAAGACATCTACTGACGCACTCTGCGACTTCTCGTTTCAAATTGGGCCACCAAAAATGTTGCCTCAAATCTCGGTACATCTTTCTGCCTCCTAGATGAACAGAATACATCGTATTGTGTGCCTCGTGCAAATATTTTTCCCTCAACTCAGTTACCGCTGGCAATAACACTTTCCCTTCGAATCTCAAAATACCGTCTTTATCCAATTTGAATCTCTCTTCTTCATTTTATGTGATCCTCTTCCTGATTTTCTCGCACTCTTCATCCTTCTCTTGTGATTCCTTTACTCTGTCCAACAAGGTTGGACGAGCTTCCACTGCAAATAATTTTTCTTCAGACCTCCCTGGTTCCTTTACCTCTATTTCTAATTTCTCTATTTCCCTTATTAACTCCTCTTGAGTTGTCAGTTGAAAGAACTTCTCCCTTCCTTTCCTGCTTAGCGCATCGGCTACTACGTTTGCCTTTCCCTGGTGATAAAGAATATCGTAGTCATAATCCTTGATAAATTCTAACCACCTTCTCTGACGTATGTTCAAATCCTTTTGTGCGAAGATATATTTCAGACTCTTGTGGTCCGTGTAGCGCCCCCAAATTCTATCCTTAGATCTCCACGAATTTGGTACACTAGTTCTAACTAGTTGTACACATATTCCCAAGCTAGACTGGGCTTTGACTTTTCCTTGTATCCGACATATTCGCCTTAATCTGCAATGTTTATCATGATATAGCAAGGGTGAGCAACAAGTTTGCCCAACAAGTTTAAGTTCAATAAATTAAGGATATATCATGATGGAAAGATTTTGAATAATAGCTGGCTAACATTCAACAATATAATTGTGAACTAGCATGGATAAATTTTCATAGCTAAACAAACATTAAACATGAACATATAAATTATATCTGGACCGAAAGGTAATGAAGGTGATCAGCCTTTCATACTTGATGAACACATGCAATAAGCACAAAGTGCGATTCAACAATTCATAGACGTGATGTAATCAACAACGATTAATCACAAGTTCAAAGAACAGTTCAAGAAAAAATTTCACAATAAGTTAGTATAAGAAAACTTGCCTGATCGGTTGATTACCATCACTTACAAGAGTTAAATTATTCAAATCATGCTGAGGAGTCATATAGACCATAAGCTTTCATTTTCAAAAAGGTTTTATGGAAATTCATCCGCAAACCGTCATAACTTACGGACATAGTGAGTAATTAGCCCGGTATGCCCTGTACTGGCCATGTACTACTGGTCGAAACAAGTTTTTCCCATTCCAATTATCCACCTTAGGCGCACAAAATTTCATACCTCAGTCTTTATCGGATTCCTCACCAAAACAATTTGGTTCGGGAAAATTTTCAAAGAACGCTTAGGATTTTATAAACGTTGGTCTAGCTTAATCAAATAGCATAGACTTATATCAATAATTCAATTCAATCGAAATATTTAGGTATAGCCAAACACCGTTGGCAAATTAAAATTTCAAAAAAAAATAGTTTAAAAATGACGTCATGATGTCGTACTGTATTAACAGCCCGTTTGAGCATGCCGTCATCGAGTGACTTTGTCATAACACATCATATAATAGTTGAACAACGATTTTAGATAAAATTCAACACTAAGTATTCATGCATTTACAACTCCATCAACTTTTTATCCTCTCTGCACTAGGTTACATGGTACATAAGTGAGAAATAAATATATTTTGATATTTCAAATCCTTATCGTCTAGCTAAAACAAGTAGCATAGACTATACTTTAAACCATTCCAAACCGTTGTAATTTAGTTTTATCATCTCAACAGGTAACGATATGTCGGTGGTCCGAAGTCCACACATACACAATAGTCACCAGAAGTTGAGAATAAGAATTTTATTTTCAAAAGCACATAGTGCGTATTTAGCTTGATGTCAAAATTTCGAAGTCTAGCATAGCTAAGAGATTTGGAAAAACCTATGTCTCCACTAATGATCAATTACTTAGTAACTTATCTATTCCTACAATTCTCAATACTCCAATCACACATGTCTATACCCAGTTCGTCGAACTTACCACACTTATGAGTTCAGGAACTTTCAACAATCATATGAGTTTAAGAACTTGTCCTAGTCAGACCTTTGTCGTCCATTCGCTGAGGGGTCCATAAACATTTCATATAATCATGAGTCACGAATGTACCATAAGTATGAGTTTTAAGAACTCGTACTTAACCTAACTATACCATACCTATCAGTTATATACATGAGAAAAGAATCACCTTCTCAACAAGTATATAGCAAATAGCGTGACACCGACATTTCAATGATTATTAGTGTAAGAAACTAAGTGGTTGTTACTCCAAACTCAGTTGTTGACATGAGTCCCCAATTGAAATCCCCACTTAATCTTAACTCCTTTCTCCATATGAATTTTCATTAAACACGTATTCATAGTCCTTTTCTGAATCTCTACTAATTCATAGTACAACTGACAGGACATTCTTGCCGTAAAATTTTCAATCATTCGCTTGATCATTCTCACTACTATAACCTTATCTGATCACGGAGTGATCTTATCATATATATTACGACATATTTCTATGCTATGATCGTTTTGTTTTACGATCTCCTATCCTAGTACTTTTAGTCTTTTAGACTCTTTCTATTCTCTACTAATGTTCACCTTTATTATTAGAGTTAGGGAACTCTGTATCTTTACAACTTACCGAGATTCGTCTTTGAATCTTACCGACACACTAACTCTATGTGAGTTAGATCTTATCCTAATCACTGCGATTATTAGTCTAAGGTAACTATACCCTAGGTTTATAACCAACAGCTTTGATACCAATTGTAGCGCCCCCAAATTTTGTTCCTAAATCACCACGAATCTGGTACAATAATTCTAACTATTGCGGAAGATATAAACATAAATTGTTTATACATTAAACATTACACACTATCCCCAAGGTCGAGAACATTACTTAAAACCTAAATCAATATCGTATCTAACATACAATGTTATAATAATACAATACTGTTACAAATCTAGTTGCACACATATTCCCAAGCTAGACTGGGCTTTGACTTTTCCTTGTATCCGACATATTCGCCTTAATCTGCAATGTTTATCATGATATAGCAAGGGTGAGAAACAAGTTTGCCCAACAAGTTTAAGTTCAATAAATTAAGGATATATCATGATGGAAAGATTTTGAATAATAGCTGGCTAACATTCAACAATATAATTGTGAACTAGCATGGATAAATTTTCATAGCTTAACAAACATTAAACATGAACATATCAATTATATCTAGACCGAATGGTAATGAAGGTGATCAGCCTTTCATACCTGATGAACACATGCAATAAGCACAAAGTGCGATTCAACAATTCATAGACCTGATGTAATCAACAACGATTAATCACAAGTTCAAAGAATAGTTCAAGAAAAACTTTCACAATAAGTTAGTATAGGAAAACTTGCCTGATTTGTTGATTACCATTACGAAACATAACTTAGATTTATTCGAAGACCTAATATTAATCATATCGATTTCTCAAGTTAGAATAATATCATCACAATATAAAATAACCTAAACACATTACCACATAATCCTATTAGTCTATACAGCATATAAGACTTAGTATCAAGTCAAACTATTGCGATGTCGAATTGAATCCTAGCACACACTACGACATTAAACTGACTCGATCGGGATAACTATCGAGCCTAATATCCATAAGACTTTATCTAAACGCAACACAATTAATTTAGTCAATTAATTATTCAGTCAAAATAATTTTCATAGGCTCATAATAATTTTCAAGTAATTATTAACATTTATTATTATTTTTCAATCATTAATATCATATTTATATGATTTAAATACCACTTAATTCCTTTATAATTAATATTTATTTAATACCAAATATTAACGAAAATCATAACATAATATTATAATATATTTATAATATATCAAAGTATTTTAATACCTTAAAATCATATTTATATGATTTATAAACCTTTAAATCCATTATTCAATAATTGCCATTAATATTAAATATTAATGTATTTCATGACAAAATATCAAAAGTTATATTTTATATCTTAAAATAATTTTATAACACTTAAATCATTTTTATATGATTTTTAAATCATGAATTCTATTTTTCCATAATTTATTTAATACACATAGTAAATAAATTAATAACCATTAATATTAATTTATTAATGAAATTCCTCACAAATATTAAAAGTCACTAAAAATAACTTAAAATATTTTCTTATATCATAATATAATTTTTCATTATTTTCATGTATTAAAATCATTTTAACTAATTTATTTAATATTATAATGAAATAAATTAAATACCATTATTATTCCAAAAATATTAAATATTTATGAAATATATTCAAAATAATTATAAACTAATTTTCAGACTTTAAAATAATTTTTAGGAATTTATTATGTAATTTTAATAATTAAAAACTATTTTTATCTATTTATTAAATAAAATAATTAATTTTCATAAATAAAATGTCACTAAAGGGCCCTATAGCGACAAACCCGTCGCTATAGGTTTTCATCATCAAAACCCAGAACTTCAAACTCATTATCAGGCTGCCTACTTTGACCAATCGTAGATTTTATATCATAAGGATTCTGAGTTTATATTTGTGTTAATGTTGTAGTACTAATGTAGTACTACAACCCCAAATCAATTTCATGGCCAACATACATCATATCAGTGAGTTATAAGCCTCACAAAATCATGTCAGACGTGTTCTTGAGTTTCTGGGTTGCCCAGAAACTCTAGCAGTGTCGAGGGTCCACTTTGTGGTTCACTTTTCGTTGTGTTCTGGTCACTAAAATGTGGTTCTTAAGGTCTAAATGTATAGTGCTCATGTCGTGGAACCATTACATAGCATAACATCAACTTAACAACATAACATACTTAAGATCTGGGCCGGTCAAAGTAGTCAAGAAAACTGTTCTTGAACATTTCTGGGTTTCCCAGAAATGTTCTTGAGCAGTTTGGTCAACCCAAGTTTGACCATCATTAAATTCGATTATGTTACATATTTGGGTAATCTAGAGGCATGTATAAGTAGTACTCATGTCAGTCTACACAAATCAAACACTAACTTGGCCAAACTAATTAAGACCTACAAGATCCGAGGCCTGCAAGACGTTGTCAGAATTTTTGGAAATTCTGGGTTGCCCAGAATTCCGGTTTCGTGACCGGTCAACTAGGTTTGACCACTTATAACTCGAGCTCTAGACATGATCTGGGCTTGATTCAAGTTCCCGATCAAAGCCCTTACATCATACTACAAGTCTATAACTTAAAACACAACAAAAAAATTAACATACACGGATCTAGATGCCCTGACATTAGGCTGTCAGACAACTTTTTCAACTTTTTCCAGATTTTTGAAATCTTTAATTTCGAGCATCTAGATGTTATGGATCTGGAATCTAACAACCCAGATCACTAAATGACACCCTCTAACACATATCTAAACAATCATTGATAACACCTAACATTAAATACATAGATTTTCAAATTTAGGGTTTACAACTTTGATGTTTGATTTTCAATTAGGGTTTTGGATTCCCGAAACTAAAACTAGGGTTTCCAAAACTAGTAATAGGGTTTCTTAAAAATCATTAGGGTTTTCTAACTGAACGTCGAGGTTCTTAATATATTATTAGGGTTTATGAGTGATATAGTTTATCTGGCCAACCCTTGACTCTTAACCACATACTGTACACACATATGACCATACAAACAGAACATATACACTTATACCTTTAACACTAGGACTGAGCAAAAAACGGATAAAACCGAATAACCGAACTAAACCGAATTTTTTTAACCGAATTATTTCGATTATTCGGTTATTTTTTATAATTCGGTTATAACCGAATTTATTTTCACTTTTTGGGTTCGGGTTTGGTTTTGATTCTTAGTTATTCGGTTAAACCGAATAACCGAAATTAAAAAATCTACCACATTTGTTATTTGTTAATTCATAGATATTTACTTATTTAGTCTACACCGCTTTATCGGGTTTTGTACTTGAGTGTCTGCTATTACCAAAGGCCTCTTCATGGTGCCGAAGCGGGTTTATGGGCTTTTGCACTTGACTACTTGAGTGTTAGTTTTATAATATTAGGCGCCAACTCCAACAAGGCAACAAGGCAACAAGAAGACACAACAAAGAGATAGGAAGAAGCAATTTGGAAAAAGTAAACATCTCTCATTTCTCTAATATTCCACCGCCTTTCTTCTCCATATCTATGGGATGTGGCGGTAAACATTTCTCATATTCTCTAATATTCCTCCATCTTTCTTCTCCACATCTATGACGATAAATATCTCTCATCTTCTCTATTATTACAATTTGCAAAATATATGGCGGTAAACTTCTGCAGATCAGTGGCGGTAAACTTATCCAGATCTATCATCTTCTCTATTATTACAAAATCGATAGTATGCTCTTAGAATAAAATGAGATCAGATCTTGGACAAATTGTCATCTTCATCTACTACTATTATTACGAAATCTGCTCTCATCTCTCACCAAATCGATACCTACTCTCATCTCTCATCTTCTTTCACCAAATCGATCTTCGTAACCCCGATATCAAATTTGTTCTCGATCTTGA
Source organism: Panax quinquefolius (assembly GCA_020205615.1). NCBI lineage: Eukaryota > Viridiplantae > Streptophyta > Magnoliopsida > Apiales > Araliaceae > Panax > Panax quinquefolius. The sequence goes on along the minus strand of CM035166.1, from coordinate 65,363,610 downwards.
ATTCTCGAATACTCGGATCTTAATTTCGGTTATTATTCTAATAACCTAATAATAAATTCGATAATTCGAGTAGTTTAGTAATTCGGTTATTAGGTAATTCGGTTACTTGTTCGGATATTAAAATTCTACAAATTTCGATTTTCGGTTATAACCGAATAGGCTATTCGGTTCGGTTATAACCGAATGATCAGTCCTACTTAACACTGTAAACCTTAACAAAAAGTTTTTTAAATTCACAAAATTCCTTTCCAAAAATGTCAAATACATACACTTATTTTCTGTCTAGGTTTAATATTTAACCTTAATTAAATCTTTTAAGATTTTAATAAATATCTAAATTCTCGGGTTATTATAGTCCATGTATATCTCACATTTCTCTGCGAAAAAATAATGTCTCCAAATCTTTAACGCGAAAACTACCGCCGCTAACTCTAAGTCATGAGTAGGGTATCGTTTTTCGTAATCCTTCATTTGTCACGATGCAATGACTTTGTCATGTTGCATGAGCATACAGCCAAGTCCCTTGTGCGATGCATCACTTGTAACGACTGAGAATTTTTATGTAATTTAAAAATATTTATTAAATTAAATAAATATTTTAATTAATTTATTTATTGAGATAAATAAATAATTGATGAAATTGTGGTGTAAAAATTTAGTTAAGTGTGTATGTTAACTAAATTAATGAATGGTAATTTTTTGAAGATTTAATTTAATGAAATAATTAAATTAAATGAATTGTTTAATATTTAAGGAAATGGTTCAATTAAATAAAATGATGTTCTAGTTTAATTTAATAATTAAATTAGATATGTAATAATTTGTTAAACATAAATATAATTATAATGGAAATTGTAATTGTAATTGTAAGTTATTAAAATTAATTAAATAAAAATGTGTGACAAATGGAACTATATAATATAAGTAATATAAAAATAAACTAAAATCCTAATTTAAGGTGTAGCCAAACATGGCCTTGTGGCCTTTGACATATTATAACTGATAAGCCTTTTTTTTTAGCTGATGTACGTGGGTTATATGTATGTCAGTTGTCAAAGTGCGTATAATCCTAAGGCTAAGTTAGAAACGTAGAGAAAATACAGAGAAATAGAGAGTGGGCTAGGGAGAGAAATTGAGAGAGAATTGAGAAATTAGAGAAGCGAAATCAAGGGAACAAGCTTGTTAATCATCGTTGCTAGTGAAAACAAGGAATTCAAGGTATAATCTCTTTCTAATTTCAAGTTTTGGTTTTTGCAATATCTATTCTCTGTAATTAAGTTTGGTTGGATTGTTGTTTAAAATGTTGATTATATGAGTATATAATCTGATAGTTATCATATATATAAGTAATCTTTAGTGATCAAATTCATGGAATTTGATTTGAAGAAGAAAGTATAAGTAAACAGTGTTTTATGTGTATGAAAGTGGCTCATTTGAGTCTAAAATTGATGTTCAATTCTGATTATAATCTGTAAATTGATTATGAATTGTGTTAATATGTCAAGAAACGAAAAGAATGCAATTGAAATGGGTTAATTTGGTTAAGAAACAAAGATTTGGTCATTGAATTTGTTAAATGTGTTGAAATATGAAGAAAATAGAAAGAACGAGATTTTAATTCTCTAAATTTGGTTATGTAAGTTGTTTTAGGTGTTAGAATGATTGATTGTATATGTTATGAGTGTTAGGTTTGTAATATTTGTAAGACCCCAACTTTTATAAATAAAGATGAATTTTCTATAAATATTATTTTTGAATATTATGGAATAAATTTGATATAATGTTATAGTTGTGGGTAATATTTATAAATTTTGTAAAGTAAGCAAGTTGTTATAAAATATTCGTTTGGTTGGGGAATATTCTTTTTCGTCGCGAATATTTAAATCGACGATGACTCAATCATTAGTGGAACCCATTAATGGAAGTATTATTGTAGTTAGAAAACGACAAAATTATCTTTCTATAAAAATAACGGCGGAGGTGTTACTGAATAAAAGCTGTTGAACTACCCTAGTAAAAAATGCGATGTCTGGCGTAGTTGTATAGTAGCACGATATTGATTATTGATGCTTACGTGAGAAGTCACTCGGCCATGCTCAATTATTGCTACAATAATTCGTTGCATCATATCTCTTATATTATTGATTCAATTATTATCACAAGATCATCTCAGATAATATGTTATAGTATTAAATCAATAATTGAGGCGACAAGTTATAAATGATTAATAATTGTTGAAAGATTAAATATGTGTTGATTAAAAATAAAATGATTTGTGGTAATATTTATTCAATCCTTGATGTATATAAAGAGTCTCATTATGAGGCGTTTGTGGTAAGTTTGATTATTTTATGGAGGGCCCATATGTCATCATCTAAGAGTCTCTTCTTCAATAGTAATTACCTTCGTCGATAGTAATTACCTTTGTGAATAGTAATTACCTTCGTCAATAGTAATTACCTTTACCGGACACGTCGAACCACTTGTCGCTTTCACATTACAAAAGGCCGAACCACTTGTCGTTTCACATTACAAGCGTCGAACCACTTGTCGTTTCACACATTACAAAGCGCCAAACCACTTTTCTTTTCATATCACGATTAAATCAAGCCACTTGCCTTTTCACATGGCAAAGTCTTAAGCTAGAAATCTTCTATAAATAGAGGCCTAGTGCTTCATTATTTTTCACGAATTCATTCAAGCTATAGAGAGATAAAGTATAGAGAGAATAAGAGAGAAAGAAGAAGAGTATTTTGTTACTACACTACTGCAGTATTAAATCTCCTACCAAAAGTAAGGGGTGTTATTCTTTCTTATTCATGAAGAGAACTGTTGTTATTCCATTGCTTCTTATTACATTGGAATAACTTTTGATCGTGGTTTTACCCTATACTTGGTGACATTCTTCTATTATTACATTTAGAACATCCCGTCATGTGTGTTTTACACCGGACTGGGTTCCGCTCTTTATTATTATTCTATTAGAACATCCTATCTGTGTGTTTTACACCTACTGGTTTCGCCTCTTTATTATTATTCCATTGGAACATCCATGCATGTGTGTTTTACGACGACTGGTTCCATTCTTTATTATTACATTGGAATATCCTCGTCATGCATGCGTTTTCTGCCGGACTCGTTCCGTTATTTATTATTCTGTTGAATAACTCGCGTATGCGATACTATCGCGTGCATGGTGATTTCTTTTGTTATTCCATTCTTTATTATACCCAATTGGTTAAAACTTTGACTTATACTCCATAAAATTAATGGAATATCCTTGATATTTGCGCTTCATCCAAAGATCCTTTCATGGAAATATTCTTCTCGGTATTCTTGAATTTTACTCTACAAAGCGATATCATGTTGATATTTGGATGTTATTGGTTCCTAGATAAATTAATTCTTGAACTTGTTTTATTGAATATCATTGTCATCATCCTCATGTTTATATTATGTTGAAAGTCATCTATATGGCAGTAGTAGTGCAAAATAGACTTGGTATGATTATGACCGAGAGACTATTCGGTGTAATCATGATCGTAATGTTAGAAATGATGTGGTAAAATCCTCGGGGGCAGTAGTGCATTGATGGATGATTGTTGGCATGATCATGACCATTAATGAATACACAAATATTCTTGGCCCGTAGTGCATGAATAATTGTGGTCGTGATACTAAAGAATATCCTTGGCCAGTAGTGCGAGGGTGATTCGATGATGTGGAATATTTATTAAAGTTTGAGTCTCAAATATAACAAATGATGAAAAACCTTTTAAATCATAAAAGATAGTAGATTTTATTTTCTACTTGACTCTTTTAATGGATTCTTTGGTTCATTGTAGTTAAACTTGATGTTCATTATATTTTATCAGTTTAACACTGTTGTAGGCTAATGATAATTTATTCTGCATTATCTTAGTCATAATATTTCTTACTGAGCTAGTTGAGCTCACCCTTTCTTTCACTGTTCTCTTCAGGAAATGAGAATATAGCTGGGACGAGTCGGGGAACGGAGTAATGGTCCAGAGGATAGCATTAGTAGTCCTCATTATTCTGTGAAATAGTGTGATAATAATTGTAATGAGGACTCCTTTTGAGTTTGTATGATCTCTAGTAGACAATATTTGTATTCAAACTCACAGTTTATGTCGTATTGTACACGACAGTTATATTAGTAAGTTTTATTTAAATTCTGTACCATGTATCTGACTACCCAAGATGGGTGATGTATACCTAATTTTTGGGGCGTCACAGTTGGTATCAGAGCTTAGGGATATGATCCCTGGCTAAGATGTGAGAATAGTACTAGGAGGGGAGAGACGGGGAATACCTTCGCTAGTATGACCTACCTAAGTTTATGTGCTATTTTATTGGTCCATCGCAGAATATATAGGATAATATGTTACATGTCAATTAACCTTTTGTTTTGTGGCGATTCTCAAAATGACATCCGAGAATGTTGAGAATAGCAATGGAGCACAAAGCGATCGTTGATTCACCACATATCAATAATCGAGGATAATGTGCATCGAAGGCGACAAATCCTCATGCAAACAATAACACCGACCAAATGATGAATGATCAAATGTTCGGAGGCTTTATCACGATTAATTCATGCAACAAAGAAAGTAGAGCGACTCTCGTCCAAAACGTAGGTGGAAACACGGAAAACTCTCGGGCGGTCACCGCTAAATTGTTCAAGGAGCTGGGACCACCGGAGTTTAAGGGAGAGCCAAAACCACTTATGGCGGAAGCATGGATGAAGCAGATTACCAAGATATTTGATGTCTTGGGATGCTCAGAGGAGCAAAGGTTCCTTTCTTTGCCTTTATGTTGCGCGAGAGGCGATTCATCGTGGGAATCGGTAAAACGTACTCAACTTCTTTGATTCAAGATATCTTGGGTGAAGTTCGGGAGTCGTTTCAACGACAAATACTTTCACGAAAGTATTCACCACATGAAGGAGGTGGAGTTTATCAAGTTGGAACAAAACAATATGGCCACCGTGTCGCAATACGAGGCAAAATTTGCGGAGTTATCACGGTTTGCGTCCCCACTTGGTGGATAATGAAGAGAGAATGGCGCGAATGTTTTAAGAGGTTTGAAGTTTGAGATACGCCAACATCTTATTTCTCATAAAAGCGTGTTTGTATTCGGATGTTGTAAATAGGGCTCGATTAGTGGAGCGCGATAACGAGTCAGTCAACGAACTAAAAAGAGAGCGGTAAGCAAAATTATAATACCAAATGAGAGTAGTCATCGAAGCGGTGACAACAAGCGTGGAGGGAATCAACAGGCGGAGATATGGTAACCACTTGGTGTGTAATCGTAGGCAAAATAATAAGAATGGACATTTCAAGGAAAAGAGATTCAACAATGATGGAAAGACATCAGCACCAGCACCCGTTGTTAAAGAAGGAGAAAGACCACCTATCATATGCTTCAAATGCGGAGGAGAGGACTAATCGATCAAATCTGCGCCATGTCATCAAAGCATGTTATAATTGTGGAAGAGAAGGTCACTTAGCTCGATTTTGTCGCCATCAAGACAAATTCACTAGGATGGAGGCACCAAAGGTCGAAAAAATCAAACCCAGAGTGCAAGGGAGAGCGTTTGTTGTGACCTCCCAGAGAGAAAGGAACCCGAATGAGGTCATCACGGGTAAGCTTATCATAAACTCTAATGAAGTCTATACTTTATTTGATACCGGTTCTACCCATTCTTTTATTTCTCCTACTTGCACTCATCGATTAAATTTGACTCCGGAGAAATTAGATTTTGACTTATCTATGGAAACTTCATTTGGAGAAACCTTCATTACATCCACTGTTTATAAGTCTTGTTTGGTTCAAATCGGTACCCTCACATTACCTGTCGATCTTATTTCATTAAAAATACTTGCATTTGACGTGATTCTAGGGATTGATTGGTTAACTACTTATCATTCAAAAATTGATTGTTTTCGTAAGGTTGTTAGCTTTCATATTCCTAACCAACCTATTATGCGAATTCAAGCGACCAAACCATTAAAATCAATCACGGTCATCTCAAGCCATAAAGCTATTCGTTTATTGAAAAACGGATGTCAAGCTTTCTTAGCTCATGTCACAGATTTAAACAAAAATATGTCAGTTTTGAACGATATTTCTATTGTTAATAAATTTCCGACGTATTCCCCGAAAGAACTTCCCGGCCTACCCCAGGCGTGAAATTAAATTTTGTATCGACTTTGAACCCTTAGATTAAACCTATTTCCAAAGCCCCATATCGAATGGCTCTATTGAACTTCGTGAGTTAAAGACCCAACTGCGAGGAATTATTAGACATTGGCTTTATTCATCTTAGTACTTCTCCTTGGGGTGCTCTGTTCTATTCGTGAAGAAGAAAGATGGGAGTATGCGACTTTGTATTGATTATCGGGAATTGAATCATGTCACCATCAAAAATATAGGTATCCATTGCCACGTATTGATGACCTGTTTGACCAAATGCAAGGAGCCAAATTCTTTTCAAAGATTGATCTTCGTTCCTGATATCACCAATTGAAGATTAGAACCACGACATTCCAAAGACGGCTTTAACTCTCGATGCGGCATTATGAATTCCTAGTCATGTCCTTTGGATTGACTAATGCTCCTGCTGCCTTCATGGATATGATGAACCGAGTATTCAAGGAATATTTGGATCACTTTGTGGTCGTCTTTATTGATGACATCCTTATTTATTCCAAAAGCCGTGAAGATCATGAGCAACACTTGAGGCTAACACTCCAAAAGCTTCGTGAATATAAGCTTTATGCCAAGTTAAAGAAATGCGAGTTCTGGCTTGAAGAAGTAGCATTCCTTGGGCACGTGGTATCAAGTCATGGAATATCTGTTAAAGCTATTCAAAGCTGGGAACAACCAAAATCAGTGACCGAAGTAAGTAGCTTTCTCGGTTTAGCTGGTTATTATCGGAGATTCGTGGAAGAATTTTCTCGAATCGCTACTCCATCGACTCAAATTGACTTTTAAAGATACAAAGTTCGGTTGGAGCGAAGAATGTGAGAAGAGTTTTCAAGAACTCAAGAGGAGACTTATTTCAAAGACTGCTTACGACAATACCATCCGGCTCGGAGGATTTGTCATCTACAAATGATGCTTGAGCAAAGGGTTGGGATGTGTTCTCATGCAACATGGAAAAGTTATAGCCTATGCCTCACGACAACTCAAAGAATATGAGAGGAATTATCCTACTCATGATCTAGAGTTGGCGGTTGTTGTCTTTTGCACTTAAAATTTGGAGGCATTACTTGTATGGGGAGAAAGTGGAGATCTTTACGGATCATAAAAGCCTCAAATATTTCTTCACTCAAAAGGAACTCAACATGCAACAACGACGTTGGCTTGAACTGCTGAAAGATTATGATCATACCATCCAATACCATCCTAGAAAAAGCGAACGTGGTAGTGACGCGTTGAGTAGAAGATCATATGCAAGCACGAAAAGCGATATTGTCAACGCAAAGGCCTATTTTGTGTGACTTGCAAAGGATGGAGATAGAGTTAATGACTCTAGGGACGCATGTGATGATAGCGAGTATACGAGTAGAACCGACTTTAATAGATAAAGTTAAAGTTGCTTAAGCTACAGACCTGGAGCTGATGCGTATGAGGAAGAAAGTGCAAGAAAGTGCTATGCCGGAAGCAAGAATCGATGAAGAAGGAATACTTCGAGTCAACTCCAGACTTTGTTTTCCTAACGACCCTGATTTAAAGTATAATATCATGATGGAGGCGCACAACACACCATTTGCAATCCATCCTGGGAGTACCAAAATGTATCATGATATTCGCTCATACATTTTGGTGGAGCAATTTGAAGAGAGAGATAGCGTTGTTTATCTCAAGGTGTCTAACTTGTCAACGAGTTAAAGCGGAGCATCAAGTACCAAAAGGTCCATTGCAACCACTTGAAATTCCGAATGGAAGTTGGAGCACATTACCATGGATTTCAATTCTGCCTTCCTAAGGTTTCTCAAGGCGTAGATGCGATTTGGGTCATTGTTGATAGATTGACCAAGTCTGCTCATTTCTTACCAATACGAGAAACTTATACACTTGAACGTCTTGCTCATATGTACATAAACGAGATTGTAAGACTGCATGGTATGCCGGTATCCATAGTTTCTGATCGAGACCCGAGATTCACTTCACGATTTTGGGTTAGTTTGCAAAAAGTCAGGCAATGAATTACGATTTAGCTTCGCATATCATCCTCGCATTTAATGCACAATGGAGAGGACTATTCAAACTCTTGAAGATCTATTAAGACTCTGTGTCCTTGATTTCAAGGGAAGTTGGGACAAGTTCTTACCATTGGTGGAGTTTTCCTACAACAACAGTTATCAAGCAAGTATTGGCATGGCTCCATTCGAAGCGTTGTATGGAAGAAAGTGTCGTTCTCCAGTATGCTGGGATGAGGTGGGTGAAGCAATGTTGTTGGGACCGAAGTTGGTACATATGACTACGGAAAAGATTCAAACGATCCGACAACGTATAAAAACCTCACAAAATCGACAAAAGAGTTATGTTGATCTTCATCGAAAAGACGTGGAATTCAATATAGGAGATCATGTGTTGTTAAGAGTTGCTCCATGGAAAGGAGTTACAAGATTTGAAAAGAGAGGAAAACTCAATCCTCGATTCATCGGTCCATTTTTAATCCTCGATTGAGTAGGAACTGTGGCCTATAGACTCGCTTTACCGCCAAGTATGTCTCGTGTTCATAACGTATGAAGAGGTTCCTGTTCAAATCTTGGATAAGAAGGAACATATTCTACGCTCCAAGGTTATACCTCAAGTCAAAGTTTTGTGGAGGAACCACGATGTTGAGGAAATGACTTGGGAGTTAGAATCTGAAATGAAATCAAGGTATCCTTACCTCTTTGACATACCAGTAATCGTACCCTAATTTCGAGGGCTAAATTTCATAAGAAGGGAGGTTGTAAGACCCCACTTTTATAAATAAAGATGAATTTTCTATAAATATTATTTTTGAATATTATGGAATAAATTTGATATAATGTTATAGTTGTGGGTAATATTTATAAATTTTGTAAAGTAAGCAAGTTGTTATAAAATATTCGTTTGGTGGGGAATATTCTTTTTGTCGGGGAATATTTGTGACGATTTGCTTCAATCATTAGTGGACCCCACAACGGAAGTATTGTCGTAGTTAAAAAACGACAAAATTATCTTTCTATAAAAATAACTACAGAGGTGTTACTGTTAAAACCGTTGAACTACCCTAGTAAAAAAGTACGATGTCTGGCGTAGTTGTATAGTAGCACACGATATTGATTATTGATGCTTACATGAGAAGTCACTCACTATGCTCAATTATTGCTACAAGATAATTCTTTGCATCATATCTCTTATATTATTGATTCAATTATTGTCACAAAGATCATCTCGTATAATATGTTATAGTATTAAATCAATAATTGAGATGACAAGTTATAAATGATTAATAATTGTTGAAAGATTAAATATGTGTTGATTAAAAATAAAATGATTTGTGGTAATATTTATTCAATCCTTGATGTATATAAAGAGTCTGTTATGAGACGTTTGTGGTAAGTTTGATTATTTTATGGGTGGGCCATATGTCATCATCTAAGAGTCTCTTCGTCAACAGTAATTACCTTCGTCAATAGTAATTACCTTTGTGAATAGTAATTACCTTCGTCAATAGTAATTACCTTTACCAGACGTCGAACCACTTGTCCTTTCACATTACAGGCGTCGAACCACTAGTCGTTTCACATTACAAGCATCGAACCACTTGTCGTTTCACATTACAGGCGTCAAACCACTTTTCTTTTCACATCACCAATCGTCAATCCACTTGCCTTTTCACATGGCAGGTGCTAAGCTAGAAATCTTCTATAAATAGAGGCCTAGTGCTTCATTATTTTTCACGAATTCATTCAAGCTATAGAGAGAAAGTATAGAGAGAATAAGAGAGAAAGAAGAAGAGTATTTTGTTACTACACTGCTGCAGTATTCAATCTCCTACCAAAAGTAAGGGGTGTTATTCTTTCTTATTCATGAAGAGAACTGTTGTTATTCCATTGCTTATTATTTTGTTGGAATAACCTGTATACGTGGTTTACCCTATACTTGGTGACATTCTTCTATTATTCTGTTGGAACATCACATGCGTGTGTTTTCTACCTGGACTGGTTCCGTCTTTATTATTATTATTCTATCAACATCATATCGTGTGTGTTTTACACCGACTGGTTCCGCCTTTATTATTATTACATTTGGAACATCCTGTGCATGTGTGTTTTACGCCGGACCGGTTCCATTCTTTATTATTACATTGGAATATCCACATGCATGCGTTTTACGGGACTGAGTTCCGTTATTTATTATTCTTGGAATAACTCGCATGTGCGCTTCATCGCATGCATGGTGATTTCTTTTGTTATTCCATTCTTTATTATACCCAGTTGGTTAAAACTTTGACTTCTATACTCCATGAAATTAGTGGAATATCCTTGATATTTAAGGCTTCATCCAAAGATATCCTTTCATGGAAATATTCTTCTCGATATTCTTGAATTTTACTCTACAAAGCGATGATCATGTTGACAGGTTTGGATGTTATTGGTTCCTAGATAAATTAATTCTTGAACTTGTTTTATTGAATATCATTGTCATCATCCTCATGTTTATATTATGTTGAAAGTCATCTACATGGCACAGTAGTGCGTAGATGGACTTGGTATGATTATGACCAAAGACTATTCGATTGTAATCATGACCGTAATGTTACAAATGATGTGGTAAAATCCTCGATGGCCCGTAGTGCATTGATGGGATGATTGTTGGCATGATCATGACCACCATTAATGAATACACAAATATTCTTGGCCCGTAGTGCATGAATAATTGTGGTCGTGATACTAAAGAATATCCTTGGCCGTAGTGCGAGGGGTAATTCGATGATGTGGAATATTTATTAAAAGTTGAGTCTCAAATATAATGATGATGAAAACCTTTTAAATCATAAAAGATAGTAGATTTTATTTTTACTTGACTCTTTTAATGGATTCTTTGGTTCCAATTTGTAGTTAAACTTGATGTTCATTATATTTTATCAGTTTAACACTGTTGTAGGCTAATGATAATTTATTCTGCATTATCTTAGTCATAATATTTCTTACTAAGCTAGTTGAGCTCACCCTTTCTTTCAATGTTCTCTTCAGGAAATGAGAATATAGCTGGGACGAGTCGGGGAACGGAGTAATGGTCCAGAGGATAGCATTAGTAGTCCTCACTATTCTGTTAAATAGTGTGATAATAATTGTAATGAGGACACCTTTTGAGTTTGTATGATCTCTAGTAGACAATATTTGTATTCAAACTCACAGTTTATGTCGTATTGTACACGACAGTTATATTAGTAAGTTGTATTTAAATTCTGTACCATGTATCTGACTACCCAAGATGGGTGATGTATACCTAAATTTAGGGGTGTCACAATATTCATGAACGCAATCAAATTGCACAAATAAAGCGAAAACGTGAAAAATCAGAGTTTTAAAATTTTACAAACCATATACCCAGATCATCCTTTATGCAGAATTATTAATTAAACGAAAAGATATGAAGAACAAGAATCATACCCTTGAAGATTCGAGCTTCCTCAGGTACAAGTTCACCTCCAATCCTTTTCGCGTTCAACTTGAATCTACCGGGTTTGGTTCCTTCCTTTGATCAACGTTAGCCACCCAAGTGTTTGGCCTCTAGAGGTGATCCACCAAGGAAGAAGAAAGATCCAAGAAGATGGGTGTTTGGCAAAATCCTAGTTTTTCTATCTCTCATAGAAAAGGAGCGTACTCTCCCAACTATTGGAATTACGTATTCACGTGTTATGAAAGTGTCAACCACACCAACCATAATAAGACTCCTCTTATTTTATAGATGTGGACAACCCTCCTTAACAATCAAGGAATTGGATTTTATTTTAATTAATTAAATTCCTTTAATTAATTAGGCTCCCAATCTTATTTGGAATAATTAATTAAACTCTTTTAATTAATTGGCCTCCTAATCTTATTAGGATATATGAGAGTACTTTTATTAATTAATTCCCAAACTCCTTTAGGAATTAAATAATAATAATAGTAATAATAATAATAAGACTCCTCTTATTAATTTATATTTAATATTTCAGAAATATTAAATAATAAATATTAAGCTATTTAATTTATTCTATCACCATAGATTAAATTAAATATATTTAACTTATTATTACGATTATGTCATTTGCTTCTTAAATAATTATTCTTCCTTTTATGGTGTGACCCTTTAGGTTCTCCATATTAAACCTATTTGTGAATAAATCAATTAGAACAATTCTAATCTTATTTAAATAAATAAATTAAAATATTAATTTATTTAAATAAATAATATTTATTCTACAATAAGAATAAGCCTCCCTAGCGATTAATGACTTTTCAGATAATATAAATTTCAACATTAATCATAAAAAGAACCTTTGAGTAAATAGTTACCGTACAATTCAATCCTTCCACCATACAATGTCCTAATTAAATATAAGACATGGAATTACTGTCAAGTCTTATTTTATTTAATTATATATATTTCGATCCTTAAATGCATAACACCAAATAATGCAAATTAGAAACTCCTTTCTAATTTCATTCTGCCTTGGCCAAGGACTACTGGGTTATCATTTATCGAATCACATAGGACATTTCTCTTCTTTTACTAGAAGTGGTATATATTTTATTCATCATACATTATCTACATATACAACTTATTATACCCAAGCATACCCTTTGATATACCCTATGGGTCTTAAGGAATAAGTCAAAGTATAACTCATCATACACAAGATACTATGATGATCTCAAGTCCAAGGACAACTTGTACTACTATCACTACAGGTATTCCTATTGACATGCAAGTAAAACTCCATTAGGTATTCCTTAGCGAGCCACGTTCAGTGAACTTATTCTCTAATAAGCACCTACATACTTTCTTTAGTGTCCACACAAATGATCATGAGATCAATCATCCTCATCCAATGAGCAAGCAACGTATGTACCAATCTATCCGGATTCCCTAATCCCCAATTTAGTAATCCAACGATTGGGAACTATTTTAGTTTTAAGCTTTCTAAAAATTTAGATCTCATTAGAATGATCAACGTCATTATTCTAAAAGTATTGCTTAAAACTATTGGTTTATCATATATTATAAAACAGCATCATGTAGATAATTAAAAGCCTTTAATAAATTAATACTTTTTATTAATAAATGAATAAGATTGTTACAAAGTATATGCTTTATCATCAAACATGATTGGCTTGTGTGCATACTTCTTTCAATCTCCCACTTGCACTAAAGCCAATCGCCACGGCATCTCATACCCTTCTTCTCTAAGTGACGATTATCCTGCTGTTTGATAAGCTTTAGTTAATGGATATGTAATGTTGTTCTTGAGAGTCTAATATCTCTATAGTGATTTCCCATCTTTCAATGATTCCTATAATCAAATGAAAGTGCCACAACACATGTTTAGATCCAAGATGAGACTTAGGAACTATTCCTAGTTCTGTAATGAACTTTTCATCCAAACAATCAACTTATAGCTTCATTTATAGCTATATACTTTGTCTTCATCACTAAACCAGCAACTCTTTGCTGTTTGAAACCTTTCTAATTCACTACACCACCGTTCAAGGTAACACTTTACCTTAAAGTGGATTTTATGTCGTCTTCCGTGCATCGAAAACTTGAGTCTGTTAAGACCTCTAGTTTTAATTCAGACCCACTATGAATATGATCACATCATTAGTGCTGGTTAAGTACTTTAAGATGTTTTTCACTGACTCATAGTGAACTTCTCCAGAATATGACTGATCAACATCATGTCTCATATATTTCATTGCATACATGATTGTCACTCATGCGATCTCTCTTTTCAGAGGTTTATGGGGACTATTAAGAGAGATACACTCCATGGCTCATCAACATGAGACATTTCTTGGAGTTTGCCATGCCAAACGACTTTAGCATCAAATGAATATACGTTCCTTGGGTTAAGTCGAGCATCCTTTTTAATCTATCTATATAGATTTGTATCCCCAATTAAGATACTCCTCCCAAATCATTCATGGAGGAATGTTTAGATAACTTTATCTTTATTGATTGCAACATTGGCATGTCATTCCTTATCCGTAGTATATCAATATATAATATTAGGAATGTCATGACGCTCCCACTGACCCTTTTGTACACACTAGGTTCATTCTTGTTTTTGATAAAATCAAACTCTTTTGATTGTCTCATCAAAACGAATGTTCCATATTTGAGAAGCTTGCTTCTATCCATTTTGCTGAGTGTCTACAACTCTTACCTCATCGTATGTAACTGGATCATCATCTTCTATGATATGTACCTCATCATCATCATCTATGATGAATCCATACCTCCTGTATATCTTCTTTGAGTATTCCGTTATAATTTGATTGTGGTACAATAGAATTATCTACGTGTTCTCTTATTTGACTTATAGTGTTTTGTGGTTCTTGAACTATTCAAGATCTATTATCCTCCCACTAGCCCTTCAATGATAAGCACCTTCATCTTAGAAGGCAGCGTGTTTCGCAACAAACACCTTTTTGCTAAGTAGGATTATAGAACATATACCCTAAACTTACTTTGGGATGTCCCACAAATCTGTATTTGTCAAATCTTGTTCCAAGCTTATCTTTTGAAACCCTTTTTCACATAAGTTGGACAACCCTTTATCTTAACATACTTAAGATTAGGAATTCTCCCTATCCATAACTTTTATGGAGTCTCGGGGCTGGATTTTGAGGTTATATTTTCATAGATATGCAGCCATTTCTAGGACATTATCCCAGAAGGATACTGAAATGTCGGTAAAATCATTATGGACCGCACCATGTCCAACAATGTACGATTTTTCCTTTCAGATACATCAATCAATTATTGCGTATCAGGAGGCATCCATTATGAGAAAACCATTTGAGATGATCTAGAAACTTATTATACAAGTATTTATTCCATGATCTAATAAAAGAATCTTAATACTTTGCCAATTTTTTTCACTTTAGAATTCTTTGACCCTTTCAATTAATTCAAACTTGTATTTCAGCAAATACACACATTCAACTTTTTGAATAATCATCTCCTTTTCTTATACTAGTTTGCTCAATTTGCAAAATTATTTTTCACGTAAGTCAAGTATACAAAATCTATTAAGTAATATTCCAGTTCTATACAAAACATTATTATTATAAATAGAACAACAATTGTTCTTAAATATAATACCAAAGATTTCATTGTCCAACAATAAAATGGAAATAATGTTTCTAATGAGAACTGGAATACAATAACATCTTATTGACTTAATAGATTTGCCAGTAGGCAATGCTAAACAATAAGTTCCTATGGCTAATGCAGCAACCTTTGCTTCATTTCCCATACATAGGATTACTTATCTTTGTTTAACTTTCTACTTCTTCTTGGTCCCTTCATAAATCTATATTTATGATAACCAAAGTCGGTATCCAATACCTAAGTTAAACCTTGACTTAAAGAAAAATTTATTTTAATCATGAACAAAAACTATATTTGTTACCGAAACTTCACTAAGCTTCTTTGGTTAGCCTCTGCAAGATGCTTCTCGCAGTTTCTTTCCAGTGTCCAGGCTTATTGCCGTGGAAGCAAACTCCTTTGTTATCGGTATCAGTTTTGTTCTTATTATCCTTTGTTTTGCCTTTCTATTTACCTTCTTTGAATTGTTCTTCTTTCCAGAAGATCCTTTGGCTCCTACCAGTAAGACATGGTCTTTCTTGGTTGAAAAGTGACTCTTAACATTTTTCAAAATGTTAAGCAAATCAGCGACGCTGATATCTAGCTTGTTCATATGAAAAATTCACAACAATTGTGAAAGGAGTCCGGGAGTGAATGCAAGATCAAATCTTGTCACAACTCCCCATCTATGACAAAACCCGTTGTCCTAACTGTTCAATCAAATTGATCATCATTAGGACTTTTATCTGGACTGTAGTGTCATCGGTCATTCTAGATCGGAAGAGCTCCTTAGATATCTGATATCTATCAATCCTACTTTCCTCACCATCAACTACTTGATGTGCAGGAATATAGTAGGAGCATCCATAGTTTCATGTTGACGCTGAAGCTCGTTACTCATAGATGCAAGCATGATGCATTGAGCCAATAGTGAATCATCTTGCCACTTTCTAAAAGTAGCAATTTCTTCCTCAGAGGCATTGTCTGCAACCATTGTAGGAAAAAGCGTATTAAGACATATAAGATAGCTTTTCAAATTGTGAGAAATTTTTCTCAATTTCCTTAACCAATCCATTTAATTCGGTCCGGTTAATTTAGCATCTAATATGCTACGCAGTGATAGTAATTTTAGACATTATAAAATTCTGTAAATGAATTTATTCTTAACAACATTTTAGCATACATTCTTTTATTAATTACCAAAATAATTTAGGTCTTGTTTTAAATTGGTATCTCCCACTATTTTCATCAAACTATATTACCCTCACTTATATAGTTAAGCAAAATCTAATTAAAGATTTGCTTCGTGAGAATAAGGATCTCATTTTAAATGTATATAGCCTTGTGGTGACACAACAAACTATATATAAATAAATAGGTAGACAACTCTTGTCAATTACATCAACTATGCAACTCCTTGTATTTTGCCTCTTAGATTATTTTGATCAAGTGGTGGCACATCCGAATCAAAATTATCCAAGTTAAGTCCAACCTAGCACTCCATATATTCAAAAAAAGAAAAATTTTATCCTTGTGGTGACACAACAAAACAATATTGTTCAATTTTCTTTATAAGCATCAAATGTGATAAACTAACATCTTAAATACTTAATACTTGCCTTGTGGTGACACAACAAACTCATATTAAATATTTAATACTCTA
Source organism: Panax quinquefolius (assembly GCA_020205615.1). Lineage (NCBI taxonomy): Eukaryota > Viridiplantae > Streptophyta > Magnoliopsida > Apiales > Araliaceae > Panax > Panax quinquefolius. The sequence goes on along the minus strand of CM035166.1, from coordinate 65,346,578 downwards.
TTAATTTTTATCATGCTAGAAGGCGACGTTCGATATTCTAAATATCTTTGAACGCTTAGGACTTAATATAAAATATTTGAGGGGTTTATTATTAATTTGTCTCATCTTGTTTAGCGCGCATGCACATATATATATATATATATATATAAAATACGCGTCATATTAATTAACATGCGAAGCATGTTTGCATAATATATAATATATATAGTATAAGCATGCACATATAGAATACTATATTCTACATGGAATTATTATGGACTTTTATTCTAGTTTGGTTCACTAGAGCCACCAAGTGAACCAAAAGGTCAAACCCTAAGGGTACAAGAATTAATATTTAAATATAACTATTACATTTAAACCCGGGCTCCATTACAAATGGGTCTTCAAGCGCTCCTTGCTCCTTGATTTCTAATTCTTCAAAATTAATTCTAACTATTCCTATGACAAAACTATTTAAAATAAATAGAAACCTTGATCATCAGTCAAGGGGAAGTGCATAGGAGAGAGATAGAATTTACATTAAAAAAAATTAGAGAAGACGAGGTACGCAGACCCCATTTAATAAAACCCATACATTCATGCATCTAACTAAAATAAAATCCAATCACATTGGTCAATAGTCCATAATCAATCCCATTTATTATCATACACATCTACATATGCATCAATAAATAACATTCATCTCATGAATAATAAACATTCAATATATATATATATATATATATATATATATATATATATATATATCATTTAATGGGCAAATTTAGTTAGCATAAAATCTAATTTTGAATCAAAATAAACTCTTTTATTTTAATCCAAATTTAAATCAAAATAAACCTCTTTTATTTTAATTTATCCTATTTTTGAATAAAATAAACTATTTTATTATAATCAAAATTTTTAATCAAAATAAACTCATTCATTTTAATTAATTATGGAATCCAATTCCAAGTAAAAAAAACTCATTTATTAAAGGTAACACGGATTCTCTTTCTTATTCACAAATAAACTCCTTTATTTTGAATAATATGAAATCTTATTTCATATCTAAATAAACTCTTTTATTTAAGAAAACTAAGATTCTCTTTCCTATTCACAAATAAATTCTTTTATTTTAATAATATGAAATCTTATTTCATATCTAAATAAACTCTTTTATTTAAGGAAATATGAAATACAATTTCAACTCCAATTAGATATCATGGAATCCAATTCCAACTCTAATTAGTTAGCATGAAATTTTATTTTAAAATTAAAATAAACTTTTATTTTAATTATAAAATAGATAAGAATAATAATATATATATATATATATATATATATAATATATATATATATATTAATATATATATTATTACCTACAAGTCATATAAATTACATATATATATATATATATATATATATATATATATATATATATATATATATATAAACTCTCAGTAAGTAATACTCCTGGTAGTAGTGGCCACAAAAGTGAAGCACGTGCATCTCTTAAAAAGGAGTATAATTATATAGATATTAATGATTCCATTAATCCATGAATTGATCTCCTAATCCCTTAACTTGCATGAAAGACATATCATATATATGGTTAAATGAATCACGGATCAGCGAAGAAGATCGAGATTACCGATTTAAAAAAAAAAATCAGTTTTGTTTTTTCTTAAATAAATTTTATACAATAAATCAAGCCCAATTAAATTATTCTAAACACATATCAATATACATATCAAATTAAAATAATTAATAATTCGCATAAAGGTATGGCTTTGATACCACTGTTAGGTTTGTAATATTTATGAACGTAATCAAATTGCACAAATAAAGAGAAAACGTGAAAAATCAGAGTTTTAAAATTTTACAAACCATATACCCGGATCATCCTTTATGCAGAATTATTAATTAAACGAAAAGATATGAAGAGCAAGAATCATACCCTTGAAGATTCGAGCTTCCTCAGGTACAAGTTCACCTCCAATCCTTTTCACGTTCAACTTGAATCTACCATGTTTGGTGCCTTCCTTTGATCAACGTTAGCCACCCAAGTGTTTGGCCTCTAGAGGTGATCCACCAAGGAAGAAGAAAGATCCAAGAAGATGGGTGTTTGGCAAAACCCTAGTTTTTCTATCTCTCATAGAAAAGGAGCGTACTCTCCCAACTATTAGAATTACGTATTCACGTGTTATGAAAGTGTCAACCACACCAACCATAATATGACTCCTCTTATTTTATAGATGTGGGCAACCCTCCTTAACAAACAAAGAATTGGGTTTTATTTAAATTAATTAAATTTCTTTAATTAATTAGGCTCCCAATCTTATTAGGAATAATTAATTAAACTCTTTTAATTAATTGGCCTCCTAATCTTTAGGATATATGAGAGTACTTTTATTAATTAATTCCCAAACTCCTTTAGGAATTAAATAATAATAATAATAGTAATAATAATAATAATAATAAGACTCCTCTTATTAATTTATATTTAATATTTCAAAATATTAAATAATAAATATTAAACTATTTAATTTATTCTATCACCATAGATTAAATTAAATATACTTAACTTATTATTATGATTTTGCCATTTGCTTCTTAAATAATTATTCTTCCTTTTATGTTATGACCCTTTAGGTTCTCTATATTAAACCGGTTATGAATAAATCAATTAGAACAATTCTAATCTTATTTAAATATATAAATTAAAATATTAATTTATTTAAATAAATAATATTTATTCTACAATAGGGATAAGCCTCCCTAGCGATTAACGACTTTCCAGATAATATAAATTTCAACAGTAATCATAAAAGAACCTTTGAGTAAATAGTTACCGTACAATTCAATCCTTCCACCATACAATGTCCCAATTAAATATAAGACATGGAATTACTGTCAAGTCTTATTTTATTTAATTATATGTATTTCGATCCTTAAATGCACAACATTAAATAATGCAAATTAGAAACTCCTTTCTAATTTCATTCTGCCTTGGCCAAGGACTACTGGGTTATCATTTATCGAATCACATAAGACATTTCTCTTCTTTTACTAGAAGTGGTATATTCTTTATTCATCGTACATTATCTCCATATACAACTTATTATACCCAAGCATACCCTTTGATATACCCTAAGAGTCTTACAGAATAAGTCAAAGTATAACTCATCATACACAAGATACTATGATGATCTCAAGTCCAAGGATCACTTGTACTACTACCACTACAGGAATTCCTATTGACATGCAAGTAAAACTCCATTAGGTATTCCTTAGCGAGCCACGTTCAGTGAACTTATTCTCTAATAAGCACCTACATATTTGCTTTAGTGTCCACATAAATGATCATGAGATCAATCATCCTCATCCAATGATCAAGCAACGTATGTACCAATCTCTCTGAATTCACTAATCCCCAATTTAGTAATCCAACGATTGGGAACTATTTTAGTTTTAAGCTTTCTAAGAATTTAGATCTCATTAGAATGATCAACATCATTATTCTAAAAGCATTGCTTAAAACTATGGGTTTATCATATATTATAAAACAGCATCATGTAGATAATTAAAATCCTTTAATAAATTAATACTTTTTATTAATAAATGAATAAGATTGTTACAAAGTATATGCTTTATCATCAAACATGATTGGCTTGTGTGCATACTACTTTCAATGAGGCTTTAGTTAAGTTTGTAGTGTGTGGATTTGTCCATGTTACCGTGAAATTAGAATCTTTGGCTTGGAACAGAGTTTGTATTCGTATTTCGCAAAACCCATTTCGAGTCGAGCACTGGCGTCGTCTTTAGCCACAAGAGCGCTACTGGGCCCAAGAGTAACTTAGGCGGTAGCGCCGCCAAAGGGTCGATCAAACCCAAAGAATTAGTTTATTAATAGTGTAGTTGGGAAATGTTAACTTAACCTACTTTAGTGATTGTAAAGGAACCTAAAACATGTTATAAGACATAATAACATATTGTAATCACAATGTTGAAACTATAGATTATGAATTAGTAAGTTATGAAGGTTGGTAATGTGATGTCATGAGAATTGAAGTTGTTTTGAAATCACCATGTCGGGTACTATTATATAAATAGGATTTCAGATTCATGGTACATGAATGACTAGGATAATCAGATCCTAAGCTAGAGATTATAGACTTGACTAAAATGAGAAGTAAACCCATGAAGTTAATGCTAACATAACTAATTGGTATTGTGGTTCTAATGGTATATGTAGGGTATTTGGTGAACGTTTGTAGTAATTGTGTAGCTTATACACGAGGCAAGTTTCCTAAACCCTAATCTTGTATTGGGCAAATTTCTTGGTTCCATCTTGTTTATGATTGTGCAAGCTCTTGTATTCTAATTCTTCACATTGAGCAAATTTCATATTCTTAACTTAACATCGTTATGCATGTTTCTAAAACTCCAATCTTTTATTGAGCAAGTTCCTAATATTTGTTCTTGCCATTCAAAGTATAAATTGTTCAAGTTCATTGTTCCAAATGAGATTTCCTAACTCTTTTGGATGTAATACTTTATATATACAATGTATATTCAGTTGTATATATTGTTGATATTCAATCTTTGACTTAATTATTGTTGTTCAATCTTATATTATTGTGTTGAACCTTCAAATAACAAATAAACATTTATTGATTGAACTAATCCATAATTGATAAGTGTTCTAAAAATTCTAGAATCATTGTTAAGCTATTCCAAACTAAACTTTCTTTAGTGCAGAAATTCTAAAAGTCAAACTGAGATAAACAACCCTAATATAGGAGATTTTGTACGCGTTAGCGTTTAGATGTTTGTGCATAATACATGGTACGAAGGGCTGATCCCCATAAGTAAGAAAGTTGAGGTCTGTATAGCATAATGACTATTAAAAGTTGAAGCAGAAATACTTAATAACCTCAGGACATAGTTCATGGTCTTAAAGACCCTCAGATATAAAACTCGAACTTGTTTACTAATCTTGACTCGAAGACCAAGTTCCTAGTTACTTAATATTCATTACTTACTCCTTTCTTATTGCTTTTGTTTTCAATATATTAGTGAGCAATTGTTTTCTCACTATTGCATTTAACACTGCAGCTAAAGTTGAGAAAGTTGATGAGTTGTCTTGCAGCAAAGGCAAGGGAAAGATGTCCAAATGATGAAGACCTGTTTAAATTTTATTTACTAAACTTATAGTATATGATTAAAATTATTTTGTGATATATTCCGCAGACTTATGTAATAGTTTAAGGTTAGATTACCTAGGAGTTATTTTAAGATGATGTAACCCTTTAATGGAGAGGATTATTATTTACATTATTTAAATTATGTTTAATCCTTGTTATAGGTAGTTAGATGTAAATATTTTGGAAAGTGAGCACCAAATTCTGTGGGAATGAAGTACCCAAATTTGGGGGTGTCGCATCACTATATACCACAAAACCTCATGCATTATCTGGTAAAGGTAATATAGGCGCTTCGCTTAGTCTCTTCTTCAGCTCCTGAAAACTTTCTTCGCATTTGTCCGTTCAGACGAACTTCACCGTCTTCCTCGTTAGATTAGTCAACGGGGTTGCTATCCTAGAAAATCCTGGATAAATATTTGATAGTACCTAGCTAACCCTAAGAAACTTCTTACTTTTGTTGGCGTATTCGGTTGTTCCTAACTGATTACCGCCTCCACTTTTGCAGGATCTACTGAAATTCCATTTTGGTCTATTAAGTGTCCTAAAAATTGAACCTTCTCCATCTAAAATTCACACTTTGAAAATTTTGCATACATCTTCTCCTTCCTTAGTGCCTCCAAAACCATCTTCAGATGTTCGGCGTGTTCTTCTTCTGTCTTTGAGTAGATCAAGATATCACCGACAAAACTACTACGAATTTATCCAAGTATGGATTGAAGATTCGGTTCATCAAGTCCATGAATGTTACCGGAGCATTAGTCAATTCGAATGACATTACCAAAAACTCGTAATGTCCATAACGGGTTCGAAACGTCGTCTTTGGTATGTCATCCTCCCGTACTTTCAATTGGTGATAACCTGTCCATAGATCTATCTTCGAGAAATACTTCACTCCCTTCAGTTGATCAAAAAGGTCATCTATCCTTGGTAACAGATATCTATTCTTAATCGTTACTCCATTCAATCCTCGATAATCGATACAGAGCCTCATCGATCCGTCCTTCTTTTTAACAAACAACACTGGTGCTCCCCAAGAGAAACACTCGGTCGTATGTAACCTTTATCTAGTAACTCTTGTAGTTGTATCATCAATTCTTTCATTTCTACTGGCGCCATACGATATAGGGCTTTCAAAATCGATGCAGTTCCCGGTGCTAAGTCTATTACGAATTCGATTTCTCTATCTGGTGGAAGACCGGGCAGATCATCTAGAATTACATCTTGGAAATCTCTGACTAGCGATATATTTTTCATTTTTACTCCCTTTTTCTGAGTATCTACAATTTAAGCTAAGTAACCTACACATCATTTCCTTAACAATTTCTTGGCCTGCATCATCGTAAGGAAACATGTTTTCTTAAGCGATAAGCTACCATAAAACACTACCTTAGACCGATTTGGAGTCTGAAGATTCATACTTTTCCTTTGACAATCGATTATCGCAGCGTGGCTGGATAACCAATCCATTCCTAGTATCACGACGAATTCTCCCAGTCTTATCGGAATCAAGTCTACGCTTAGTTCATGATCTCTAATGTTTGCGCGACACTTTCGGTAAACGTATTCTATGGGAATTACTTCCTTATTTGAAACTTCTATGTTCAAAGGATTTCCTAATCATTCTCGGGGTAATTTAAGTCGACTAGCAAATTCTTTGAATACAAAAGAATAGGTGGCACCTGAATTAAATAATACATATGCATTTATATCATTGATTGGGATAATACCTGACACCACGTCTTTCGCAATTAATGCATCTTGGACGGTCATGTTAAAGGACCTGGCAGTTGGGCAGTTGGATTGTGTCGGTCCGCCAATCATCAGTTTACTGTCTCCCCCTTGCTGTCCACTTCCTCCGACGCTCACTTTCTTTGGGTAGTCCTTAATCAGGTGGTTCGCCGAGCCACAAGCAAAACGACCTTTGATCTTCTTGGGCTTCGGGAAGTTGGGTGAAATATGCCCTTCTTGGTCGCAGTTGTAGCAAGTATTGTGCCCCTTCCAGCCCTCGCCCTGGTGATTCTTCCCACACTTCGGGTATCCCTCTGCCCTCTTCTTAAAACCTCTATAAAATTTCTCGCTTTATTATTGTGGTTTTTGTTATTGTTATTCTCCCACTTCCTCTTTCCTGGATTACTTCCCCCGCTGCTGCTTCCTCCATGACTTTCTCCTCCCGTGTTCTTACCCTTCTTTTCCTTGTTATACAAACTAAAGGCTTCACTACCTCCCTCTACAATAATAGCTTTCTCCAGCAACGTCACAAATGAATCGATCTGAAGAACTGACACCTTGTTGAACAACCAAGGTTTCAATCCCTGCTCAAAACATCTAGCTTTCCTCTCTTCATTTCCTACCTGGTGTTCTGCAAACCGGGTTAGCTCATTGAAATTAGCCGCGTATTGCGCCACCGTCATATCTCCATGTTTAGGTTCTAAGAATTTCACCTCTATCCTGTTCTTCATGCTTTTCGGGAAATAATTCTCAAAAAATAGAGTCTTGAATCTCTCCCATACTATTATCCCTTCTCCTGCTCTTTGCTAATTCGCCTCCCACCAGTAGTTCGCCTCGCCTCTCATCATGTAGGTGGCAAACGCCATCTTCTGGTCTTCGCCCACATGAGCGATGGTGAAGGCCTTTTCTATTTCCTTAATCCATGTCTGCGCCATGATTAGATTGATTGTACCTTAAAACTCTGGAGATCCTACACTTCTAAAGTCTTTAAAGTTCGTAATTGGTACTGCTTGGGGATTGGATGGTACTGGCTCATTGTTTCTTACCCACAGGGCCTCTCCTAGCAAATCTACTAGCCTTTAGATAGGGTCTACTTGCTGTTTCTCGTTATTGACCGACTCTTTCGCGGTTGCTGGTCTACGTTTGGGCGGCATTTTCTGCATCACAAATTTTCATTTTTATTATCTTGTTATATTACTTAAAAATTTCTCAAATGAAAAAGGAATAAGATTTTATAACACGTTTTTGAAATAAGATCACTTATATTCATATGGCAAATCATTACATCAACATGATTATCCCTAGCATACTTCTATAAATGTCAACACATATCCTCTAATATCATAAAAGATGGGGACAAATAATAACATACTACCCCTCTAACGTAAGCCTACTCGGGGTTTACATAACTATCCCATATCTTACACAAAAGATTGGGATTACATCACGATATATACATCACATAAAAGAACTACTACAACTACTACAAGACTATTGGGTCTTAACCCAACATCCTGCGCTTCACAACGCTCTTGTACTCGATCTGTGCTGTGTATGCCATCAATTCTCTGCTCATAGTGTGTCGAGTCTATCCCTGCTCCACTGGATAGTGATATACACCATCAACCACTCTCTTAATAGCCAAGAAAAATACGTAACCCATCTTGTTCACCTTCCTCTTCTTACACTTGACTTCATCCTCTAAATCGTATGCCCTCTCATTAGTTACTTCCCACTTCTCCTCGAAGTTGATCCTATCCATTACCTCTAACTCTAGCTAAGTACGGAGAGCCTACTTTTCCAACTTCTCGCGCAATTCTCTCTGCTCCATCTCTTCCAGCTTTCCTGCCAACTCGACATTCCTGGCTATCGATCGATGGAAAAGGGCTCCCATCTGTACTCTTGCCTCCTTGCGATATGCAAGTTCTACCTCCAACTCCTGCATCTTCATCTTCCTCTTAAATCTTCCTCCCTCAGCTTTTGTATCTCAGTTTCTCTTTCCTGAGCCTAGGTCTCTAGTTCCTTAACCTGACACTCAAATTCTAGAATTCATTCCTCGTATTCCCCCAACAACTGATCCTCGAATGTAGCCTCGTCAGAGTCTTCCACGAGTTCATCCTCTATAGGCTCGTCATCCATAGGCTCCTCCTCTGGATCAGACTCTACCTCTATCTCATCCTCATCGTCAAACTCGGACGGTGCAACTGCCTACACAGGCTCAGCGTCTAGGGGTGCCTCATATACATCATGTATATCTCAGGGCTCCTCCTTTGCCACACTACTTGGTACTCCAATGTCTGTCATCCTACAACCACAAACATAAGAAAACAAACAACAAACTTCATTAGAATGTTAAATAAAACATTAGTTCATTGTATAGAATGAAATTATATTCCATAACACACTAAGTCTGTCTATAGGAAAACTCTATATGAGTTTCATCCCTTCCTATCTTCTAAGTTTTTCTAAGTTATAATCTAAGTACTCTCGCTTCTAAGGTTTATAACTACTGCTTTGATACCAACCTGTGATGCTCCCAAATTTGAACCACTCGCATTTTGAATTCAGTTCACCACGTGCTACATATCTAATTACTAAATAACATCTCATGCAACAGAAATAACATAATAGATTACATTTATTTAATATAATCATTCACGTCCCAAGATTTCGTAACTTAAACATCTCTTATATGCCTTCAACATACTTAAACATAGCTTAGACATAACTAATATATAACACAATTTATGTCTTTACATTATCATAGTATTCTCAAATAAATATGAAGTTACTCCGTAGCTTTGCCCTTGCCCTTATCAGTGCCCGAGGGTCCGCCTTGCTCTGCCTTAACTGAAATATTTTTAGGGAAAGCAAGAATGAGCAACAAGTTTGCTCAGCAAATAATATAGCAATAAGGGTGTTCAATATAGTTTTAAATTCTCAATAGTACAACAATAATTGATAGTTCAAGGATAACAAGAAGTATCGATGGTTCTCAACAATAGTCGCTAAGGACAGAAAGATATCAATAAGATTCAACGTTTAATCATTTCGTGATTTCAAATTAATGAATACTTAGCAGTCACTAAGGATTATGAACTTCTACTAGAATTAACAGTAATATGCTGATAATCCAACAAAAACAAGTACAGCAGGTGATCAGCCTAAAGTACCCTATGTTATGCATAACATTTAATCATACTCATGTGCGCACGTCTGTCTCCCGACAATTTATAGTTTCCCCTTCAAGGAAGGGTTGTCTATCTCAGTCAATTATAAGAGTCTGCACCAATTCGATTGGTTTGGATAGCTTTCAAATTCATGATTTAGGTCTAGTCGAATCAAATGGCATAAACTTCAAAGTATATATGAACAATTATAAGTTCAACACCCGAAATCAAAGTTCAAAGAAGTAAACAACTTTATCTTAAGCTACGAAGCATTAAGTCATAAGACATGAATCATACTTTCAATGGTTTACTTGTACGACCAATAATAGTACAAGCTTAAGTAATGCTCCATAAAGAATAGGGTTAGGAACTTGCATCAAAGAGATAAGGTTTAGATACTTGCATTATATTCATAGTCGTGTAAGTTAGAAAACATACCTTATGCATAGCTTACCAAGGTATAACTTATCAACACTTTTAATCCTATTATAACATAGTTACTCGTATAGGATATTCATTAGTTACGTATATTCAATACTCATACTTAATATGTAAGTTTAAACGCATATATAAGAGTCTAACTTAGTCGTATAATCTCATATATACGTCATTACGTACCTTACATACACATAACACAAAAATCAATTTGTAAGACACTATGAAATCTGTAATGACCGAGAAATTCTGATCCTTTGTAAAATACTTGAAAGAATTAAATAAGGAATCAAATAATATTATTTGTTATTATTATGTGTTAATCAGATGCATGTCGTTCTATAACCTAGAAATGTCGGAACATCGTAGTATTTGAACCACGTGAAGAAATTAAAGTGTTCGAATTTCCAAGATAAAAATAAAAGTTTTCCGAGAAAGTTTTTGAAAAACACTATTCACCGTTTACCGCTCGGGAATTATTTTTGAACTTCCAAGAAATACATAACATTATAATATCAATGTGAGATGGATTATGTAATAATAATCTAATTATGGAAAACATAAAATTTCGCATACGGACGTAGTTCGTGAACGTTAAGAAAATCAAGTATTAATAATCGTATATAATGATCATATGATATGTATGTATTATTATGCGAGATAGTATATCTTGAGTATGATCTGATAGTATTATACAAGTATATGGGAATGATGGTAATTCGTATATTATGATTTAGTATACGAGTTAGAGTACGAGATTTATACATATAGTATATGTTATAAGACTTCAAGTTAAATGGAATGAACTAATAGGATTGTGTAGTAATGGAAGAGTCCAATATAAATTGGATGTGCAAGCCTAAGTGTTTGATAATTAAAAGTCCAAGCTAAAGTAATGAAAGTCCAATAGGAATAAGCTAAACTAATTGATGCAAGCCCAATGTCATGATCCATTGGATAATTAGGATGCATGGAGCAACTAAAGTTAATGTGGGTTAAACTTGATGATCAAGTACTTTATGTGATGGTCAATCTTTGGATATGTTATGTGATGAGCAAGGAAGTTGAGTAATGAGCAAGTTTACTTAGTGGTTAAGTAGATGAATAGTAAGGAGACTAGTTTAAGGAGGTGGGATGACATACAGACCATTATGCCTTAACTTTGTCAAGCCTATAAATAGAGAAAGTTTGCTAGACATTTGTTCATTATTCAAAACTGTGACGAATGAGATTTTTGTAATTTAATTCTTAATATTTATTGAAGTAAATAAATATTTTTGATGATTTAATTATTAGATTAAATAATTAATTCATGAAATTGTGGTAGATTAATTTAATTATATGTGTTACATTTATTAAATTAATGTGGAGAATTTTATTATTCGATATATTTAATTATGTGAGCTTATTGTATTAAAAGAAATATTTAATAAGCCTATTGGTATTTTAATTAATTTAATTAGTAATTAGAGAGTTAATAATTTGACATTATTTATTAATGAGAAATTTAATTATGTGACTATGTGAATTTATGAGAAATTATTACATTTTATTTAAAGTAAATTAAATAAAATATTGGATTTATTTTATAAGAAGTGTGACAATTTCAAACTATATGATAAAGCTTTATTAAATTAAAGGAGTTTTGAAATCTATTATGCTAGCCAAACAAGGACCTAAGAGAAGTTAATAACACTTACCCATGACTGGGTAACTGACCATCATCACGTCAGTTTTTATATGCCTCTAGTGTATTATGTGTTTCATATATGCTAAGTTGAGAGCTCAGAGAGAATTCAGAGAGAAAAGTTAAGAATTTTGAGTGTGTGATTGAAGAAGAGTTTGAGAAGGGTTTCAATTCATCTCCTACATTACACTCTACACTTTGGGTAATTCTCTCCAACCCAATTTTCATTGTTACGTCATTTAGTTTTAATAAAAAAAATGGCTTTCATACAATTCTGTAAATCTCTGTAATTGGAGATTGTGTGATTATAAGGTTATATGTAATAATTCGAGTAGTATAACATGTTTTATATATATTGTATATGATTCTATAACATAAGTTTCGTAATATGATGACTTGTTATTTCAAAATTTACAGAGTTTGAGTTTTGGCCATATGGCCCTTATACGTATATTTAATGTGTCAAACATAAATGGTTTTGTAAAATTTATACTCTTATTTGATTATGCATGTTGATACGAAGAAACCAAACCTTAAATGAACGGATTCGGTGTTATAACGAATCCGTAGTATTAAATTTCATGATTTATTTTCAAAATCTTCAAGAACACAAAGAACAGTGAAATTTATATATTTTAATTCTGTAATTATGTGACTTAATGGGTTAAAATCATTCTATAGATGTTGAGTAATGTTTATATACAAATTCTAACATGTGGGTATGATTAAATTCGTGTAGTAAAATTTAATTGGAGTTTTTTTTTTTTGTTTCGCAATTTTCGCGAATTACGAGCAGTTTACGGTTCGTAGTGCCCTAGCCAATCTCATGCCTTATGCCACCAAGACTTGCAAATGCTGTGTCTCAAGTCATGGCCTTACCACGCTTAGCCGTAATGGCGAAGACCAAGTACAAAAGTGGCGCCGCAGCGCCACTCTATAGAATGTCCAGAAATGAAATATTTTTAAATGTTCAAGTCTAGCAATGTGATAGCAACTTGATTTAAAGAACATAGAGATATGTAATGTTGTTGTGATAGCAACTCTTCTTCTCTAAGTGACGATTATCCTGCTGTTGGATAAGCTTTAGTTAATGGATATGTAATGTTGTTCATGAGAGTCCACTATCTCTATAGTGATTTCCCATCTTTCAATGATTCTAATAATCAAATGAAACTGCCACAACACATGTTTAGATCCAAGATGAGACTTGGGAACTATTCCTAGTTCTGTAATGAACTTTTAATCCAAACAATCAACTTGCAGCTTCCTTTATAGCTATATACTTTGTCTTTATCACTAAACCAAAGAACTCTTTTGTTTGTTTGAAACCTTTCCATTCAACGCACCATTTGCTCAAGATAACGCTTTACCTTAAAGTGGATTTTCTATTAAATCTTGTGCATACGAAAAACTTGAGTCTGTAAAGCCCTCTAGTTTTAATTCAGACCCACCATGTATGCTCACATCCTTAGTGCCAGTTAAGAACTTTAAGATGTTTTTCACTGACTCATAGTGAACTTCTCCATAACATGACTGATCAACATCAGGTCTCGTATATTTCATTGCATACATGATTGTCACTCATGCGACCTCTCTTTTCAGGAGTCTGTGGGGACTATTAGGAGAGATACACTCCAAGGGCTCATCAACATGAGATATCCCATGGAGTTTGCCATGCTAAACGACTTTAGCATCAAATGAATATACGTTCCTTAGGTTAAGTCGAGCATCCTGTTGTATCTATCTATATAGATTTATATCCCCAATTAAGATACTCTTCTAAATCATTCATGGAGGAATGTTTAGACAACTTTATCTTTACTGATTGTAGCATTGGTATGTTATTCCTCATCCGTAGTATATCAACATATAATACTAGAAATTTCACGACGCTCCCACTGACCCTTTTGTACACACTAGAACTCTTACCTTATCGTATGTAACTGGATCATCATCATCTATGATGCGTACCTCATCATCATCATCTATGATGAATCCATACCACCTAGGTATCTTGATCTTATTCGATTCTGATTGATTTGTGGTACAATAGGTCATCTACTGAGTTCCTCTTATTTAACTTATAGTGTTTTGTGGTTCTTGAACTCTTCAAGATCTATTATCCTCCCACTAGTCCCTTCAATGATAAACACCTTTATCTTAGAAGGCAGCGTGTTTCGTAACAAACACCTTTTGCTAAGTAGAATTATAGAACATATACCCTAAACTTACTTTAGGATGTCCCACAAATCTGTACATGTCAAATCTTGTCCCAAGCTTATCCTTTGAAACCTTTTCACATAAGTTGGACAACCCCTTATCTTAACATACTTAAGATTAGGAATCCTCCACATCCATAACTTTTATGGAGTCTTGGGGCGGGATTTTGAGGTTACCATTTTCGTAGAGATATGTCGACCATTTCTAGGACATTATCCCGAAAGGATCTTTGGAATGTCGGTAAAATCATTATGGACCGCACCTATGTCCAACAAGGTACAATTTTTCATTCAGATACATCAATCAATTATTGCGTATCGGGATGTGTCCATTATGAGAAAACCATTTGAGATGATCTAGAAACTTATTGCACAAGTATTTATTCCTTGATCTAATCAAAGAATCTTAATACATTGCAAATTTATTTCACTTACAATTCTTTGAACCTTTCAAATAATTCACACTTGTATTCAAAGAAATACACACATTCAACTCTTTGAATGATCATCTCCTTTTCTTATACTAATTTGTTCAATATGCAAAATTATTTTCATGTAAGTCAAGTATACAAAATTTATTAAGTAATATTCATTTCTATACAAAACATTATTATTATAAATAGAACAACAATTGTTCTTAATTATAATACCAAAGATTTCATTGTCCAACAATAAAATGGAAATAATATTTTTAACAAGAACTGGAATACAATAACATCTTATTGACTTAATAGATTTGCCCGTAGGCATTGCTAAACTATAAGTTCCTATGGCTAATGCAACAACCTTTGCTTCATTTTCCGCACATAGGATTACTTATATTTGTTTAGCTTTCTACTTCTGCTTGGTCCCTTCATAAATCTATATTTATGATAACCAAAGTCGGTATCCAATACCCAAGTAGAACCTTGACTTAAAGAAAAATTTATTTTAAATCATGAACAAATTTGTATTTACAACCGAAACTTCACTAAGCTTCTTTGGTAAGCCTCTGCAAGATACTTCTCACAGTTTCTTTCCAGTGTCCAGGCTTATAGCAGTGGAAGCAAACTCCTTTGCTATCCGTATCAGTTTTGTTCTTATTATCCTTTGTTTATGCCTTTCTATTTACCTTCTTTTGAATCGTTCTTCTTTTCAGAAGATCCTTTGGCCCCTACCAGTAAGACTTGATCTTTCTTGGTTGGAAAGTAACTCTCAACATTTTCAACATGTTAAGCAAATCAGCGATGCTGATATCTAGCTTGTTCATATGAAAAATTCACAACAATTGTGAAAGGAGTCCGGGAGTGAGTGCAAGATCAAATCTTGGCTCAACTCTCCATCCATGACAAAACTCGTTGTCCTAATTGATCAATCAAATTGATAATGTTAAGGACTTTTATCCATCTTGTAGTGTCATCATTCATTCTAGATCGGAAGAGCTCCTTAGATATCCGATATCTATCAGTCCCACTTTCCTCACCATCAACTACTTGATGTGCGGGAATATAGTAAAGCATCCATAGTTTCATCTTGTGACTGAAAGCTCGTTACTCATAGATGCAAGCATGATGCATTGAGCCAACAGTGAATCATCTTGCCACTTTCTAAAAGTAGCAATTTCTTCCTCAGAGGCATTGTCTGCAACCATTGTAGGAAAAACGTATTAAGGACATACGATAGCTTTTCAGCCATGAGAACTTTTCTCAATTTCCTTAACCAATCCATTTAATTCGATATCCCCGTTAATTTAGCATCTAATATGCTTTCTGTGATGATAGTAATTTTAGACATTATAAAATTCTGTAAATGAATTTATTCTTAACAACATTTTAGCATACATTCTTTTATTAATTACCAAAATAATTTAGGTCTTGTTTTAAATTGGTATCTCCCACTATTTTCATCAAACTATATTACCCTCACTTATATAGTTCGGCAAAATCTAATTAAAGATTTGCTAGTGAGAATAAGGATCTCATTTTAAATGTATATAGCCTTGTGGTGACACAACAAACTATATATAAATAAATAGGTAGACAACTCTTGTCAATTACATCAACTACTATGAACTCCTTTTCTTTTGCCTCTTAGATTATTTTGATCAAGTGGTGGCACATCCGAATCAAAATTATCCAAGTTAAGTCCGACCTAGCACTCCATATATTCAAAAAGAAAAATATCATCCTTGTGGTGACACAACAAAATAATATTGTTCAATTTTCTTTATAAGCATCAAATGTGATAAATTAACATCTTAAATACTTAATACTTGCCTTGTGGTGACACAACAAACTCATATTAAATATTTAATACTCTATTAATTTTATCATGCTAGAAAGCGACGTTCGATATTCCAAATATCTTTGAACGCTTAGGACTTAATATAAAAATTGAGGGGTTTGTTATTAATTTGTCTCATCTTGTTTAAGCGCATTTATACATATATATATAAAATACGCGTCGTATTAATGAACATGCGAAGCATGTTTGCATAATATATAATATATATAGTATAAGCATGCACATATAGAATACTATATTCTACGGGATTGAATATGGACTTTTATTCTAGTTTGGTTCACTAGAGCCACCAAGTGAACCAAAAGGTCAAACCCTAAAGGTACAAGAAATAATATTTAAATATAACTATTACATTTAAACCCTGCTCCATTACAAACGGGGTCTTGGCGCTCCTTGCTCCTTGATCTCCAATTTTTTCAAAATTAATTCTAACTATTCCTATTACAAAACTATTTAAAATAAATAGAAACCTTGATCGTGATCGAGGGGAAGTACATAGGAGAGAGTTAGAATTTACATTAAGAAAAAATTAGAGAAGATGAGGTACGCAGACCCCATTTAATAAAACCCATACATTCATGCATCCAACTAAAATAAAATCCAATCGCATTGGTCAATAATCCATAATCAATCTCATTTATTATCATACACATCATCATATGCATCAATAAATAACATTCATCTTATGAATAATATACATTTAATATATATATTGATATCATTTAATGGGCAACTTTAGTTAGTATAAAATCTATTTTGAATCAAAATAAACTCCTTTATTTTAATCCAAATTTAAATCAAAATAAAACTATTTTATTTTAATTTATCTAATTTTGAATAAAATAAACTATTTTATTTTAATCAAAATTTTAATCAAAATAAACTCCTTTATTTTAATTAATTATGGAATCCAATTCCATATATATATAAAAAAGAAAAATTATTAAAGGAAACACGGATTATCTTTCCTATTCACAAATAAACTCCTTTATTTTGAATAATATGAAATCTTATTTCATATTTAAATAAACTTCTTTATTTAAGGAAATACGGATTTTCTTTCCTATTCACAAATAAACTCCTTTATTTTGAATAATATGAAATCTTATTTCATATTTAAATAAACTCCTTTATTTAAGGAAATTAGGATTCTCTTTCCTATTCACAAATAAACTCTTTTATTTTAAATAATATGAAATCTTATTTCATATCTAAACAAACTCCTTTATTTAAGGAAAGATGGATTTACTTCCTATTCACAAATAAACTCCTTTATTTTAGGAAAAATAAAATCCAATTTCAACTCCAATTAGTTATCATGGAATCCAATTCCAACTCTAATTAGTTAGCATGAAATTCTAATTTTAAAATTAAAATAAATCTTTTATTTTAATATTAAAATAAACCTTTTATTTAAAGATTAAAATAAACCTTTTTTATTTTAATTATAAAATTATTAAAATTAAAATAAAACTTTATATTTTAATATTAAAATAAACCTTTTATTTTAAAATTAAAATAAACTTTTATTTTAATTATATAATAATTAATAATATATATATATATATATATTAATATATATTATATATATATATAACCATATATATATATATATATATATATATATATATATATATATATCCGCTCTTTTAACTTGATTTCCCACGGATGGAATGCTAACTTATATATATATAGCAGGTAACTTAATATATATTATATATATAAATATAATAACATCTTGTAGCCTTAAAATGGGTCACGTGAACCATAAGTCAACGCAAATCATTAGCCAGCGAATTCAAATTTTCGTTAATCTCGTTTTTTTTTTTTTTTTTTTTTTAATAAATTTTATACAATAAAATTTTGCCCAATTAAATTGTTCTAAACACATATCAATATAGATATTAAATTAAAACAATTAATAATTTACATAAAGGTTTGGCTCTGATGCCACTGTGAGGTTTGTAATATTCATGAACGCAATCAAATTGCAAAAATAATGCGGAAGCGAGTAAAATCAGAGTTTAAAATTTTTACAAACCATATACCCGGATCACCCTTTATGCACAATTATTAATTAAACGAAAAGATAAAGAATAAAATCATACCCTTGAAGATCGAGCTTCCTCAGGTACAAGTTCACCTCCAATCCTTTTCGCGTTCCACTTGAATCCACCGGGTTTGGTTCCTTCCTTTGATCAACGATAGCCACCCAAATGTTTGGCCTCTAGAGGTGATCCACCAAAGAATAATAATGATTCAAGAAGAAGGGATATTGGCTCAACCCTAGTTTTCTATCTCTATAGAAAAGGCGTACTCTCCAACAAATTGGAATTATGTCGTATGTTTGTAAAAGTCAACAACACCACCACCCATAATAAGACTCCTCTTATTTATAGATGTGGGCAACCCACCTTAACAATTAAGGAATTGGGATTTATTTAATTAATTAAATTCTTTTAATTAATTAAACTCCCTAATCTTATTAGGGATAATTAATTAAACTCCTTTAACTAATTTTCCTTCCTAATCCAATTAAGAATAAATGAGAGTACTTATATTAAATTAATTCCTAAACTCTTTTTGAAATTAAAATAATAATAATTGTAATAATATTAATAAGACTCCTCTTATTAATTTATATTTAATATTTCTAAAATATTAAATAATAAATATTAAGCTATTTAATTTATTCTATCACCATAGATTAAATTAAATATACATAACATATTATTACGATTATGCCATTAACTTCTTAAATAATTATTCTTCCTTTTATGGTGTGACCCTTTAGGTTCTCCATATTAAACCGGTTGTGAATAAATCAATTAGAACAATTATAATCTTATTTAAATAAATAAATTAAACAATTAATTTATTTAAATAAATAATATTTATTCTACAATAGGGATAAGCCTCCCTAGCGATCAACGACTTTCCAGATAATATAGATTTCAACATTAATCATTAAAGAAACTTTTAGTAAATTGTTACCGTACAATTTAATCCTTCCACCATACAATATCCCAATTAAATATAAGACATGGAATTACTGTCGAGTCTTATTTTATTTAATTATATGTATTTCGACTCTTAAATGCACAACTCCAAATAATGCAAATTAGAAACTCCTTTCTAATTTCATTCTGCCTTGGCCAAGGACTACTGGCTTATGAAAACAATCAATTTTAGCATGATGAGTAGTTAACCAATCAATCCCTAGAATCACATCGAATACAAGTATTTTCAAAGAGATAAGATCGACAAGTAACGTGCGGTTGATGATATGAATCAAACAAGACTTATAAACAGTGGATGTAATGAAGGTTTCTCCCAACGGAGTTTCAACAGATAAGTCAAAGTCTAGTTTCTCCGGAGTAAAATTTAAACGTTGAGCGTAAGTAGGAGAAATAAAAGAATGGGTAGAACCGGTATCAAATAAGGTATAGATTTCACTAGAGTTTATGATTAGCTTACCCGTGATGACTTCGTTCGGGTTCCTTACTTTTTGGGAGGTCATGACAAATGCTCTCTCTTGAACTACCGGCTTTGACTTGTTTGGGACGACCTTTGGTGTCTCCATCCTAGCTGTACTTGACTTTACTGCATGATAAAATCGGGCTAGGTGACCTTCTCTTCCACAATTTTAACACGCTTTGGATTGATGCGTACAGTTCGGACTGATGTGTCCCTCCCCTCCGCATTTGTAACATACAACCGGTGGTCGTTCTCCATCTTTAACAACGGTTGCTGGTGCTGACTGTTAGGTTTGTAATATTCATGGACGCAATAAAATTGCAAAAATAAGCGGAAGCGAGATAAAATCAGAGTTTAAAATTTTTACAAACCATAAACCCGGATCACCCTTTATGCACAATTATTAATTAAACGAAAAGATAAAGAATAAAATCATACCCTTGAAGATCGAGCTTCCTCAGGTACAAGTTCACCTCCAAATCCTTTCGCGTTCAACTTGAATCCACCGAGGTTTTGTTCCTTCCTTTGATCAACGTTAGCCACCCAAGTGTATGGCCTCTAGAGGTGATCCACCAAGGAATAATAAGAATTCAAGAAGAAGGGGTATTGGCTCAAACCCTAGTTTTTCCTATCTCTATAGAAAAAGGGTACTCTCCAACAAATTGGAATTATGTCTTATGTTGTAAAAGTCAACAACCCCCTCACCCATAATAAGACTCCTCTTATTTATAGATGTGGGCAACCCACCTTAACAATTAAGGAATTGAGTTTTATTTAATTAATTAAATTCTTTTAATTAATTAAGCTCCCTAATCTTATTAGGGATAATTAATTAAACTCTTTTAATTAATTTAACCTCCTAATCTTATTAGGAATAAATGAGAGTACTTATATTAAATTAATTCCTAAACTCTTTTAGAAATTAAAATAATAATAATTGTAATAATATTAATAAGACTCCTCTTATTAATTTATATTTAATATTTCTAAAATATTAAATAATAAATATTAAGCTATTTAATTTATTCTATCACCATAGATTAAATTAAATATACATAACATATTATTACGATTATGCCATTAACTTCTTAAATAATTATTCTTCCTTTTATGGTGTGACCCTTTAGGTTCTCCATATTAAACCTATTTGTGAATAAATCAATTAGAACAATTCTAATCTTATTTAAATAAATAAATTAAACAATTAATTTATTTAAATAAATAATATTTATTCTACAATAGGGATAAGCCTCCTAGCGATCAACGACTTTCCGGATAATATAGATTTCAACATTAATCATTAAAGAACCTTTGAGTAAATAGTTACTGTACAATTCAATCCTTCCACCATACAATGTCCCAATTAAATATAAGACATGGAATTACTCACAAGTCTTATTTTATTTAATTATATATATTTCAATCCTTAAATGCACAACTCCAAATAATGCAAATTAGAAACTCCTTTCTAATTTCATTACGCGCCTTAACCAAGGACTACTGGGTTGTCATTTATCGAATCACATAGGACATTTCTCTTCTTTTATTAGAAGTGGTAGATTCTTTATTGATCATACATTATCTCCATGTACAACTTATTATACCCAAGCATACCTTTGATATACCCTAAGGGTCTTAAGGAATAAGTCAAAGTATAACTCATCATACACAAGATACTATGATGATCTCAAGTCCAAGGATTACTTGTACTACTATCACTATAGGAATTCCTATTGACAGGCAAATAAAACTCCATTAGGTATTCCTTAGCGAGCCACGTTCAGTGAACTTATTCCCTAATAAGCACCTACATACTTGCTTTAGTGTCTCCACACAAATGATCATGAGATCAATCATCCTCATCCAATGAGCAAGCAACGTATGTACCAATCTATCCGGATTCACTAATCCCCAATTTAGTAATCCAATGATTGGGAACTATTTTAGTTTTAAGCTTTCTAAGAATTTAGATCTCATTAGAATGATCATCATCATTATTCTAAAAGCATTGCTTAAAACTATGGGTTTATCACATATTATAAAACAGCATCATGTAGATAATTAAAAGCCTTTAATAAATTAATACTTTTTATTAATAAATGAATAAGATTGTTACAAAGTATATGCTTTATCATCAAACATGATTGGCTTGTGTGCATACTACTTTCAATCTCCCACTTGCACTAAAGCCAATCGTCATGGTATCTTATACTCTTATTTCTCCCACTTCCTAGTTACGTAATGAACTTTTAATCCAAACAATCAACTTGCGGCTTCATTTATAGCTATATACTTTGTCTTTATCACTAAACCAAAGAACTCTTTCTTTGTTTGGAATCTTTCCAATTCAACGCACCACTGTTCAAGATAACGCTTTACCTTAAAGTTGATTTTACGTCATCTTCTTGTGCATGTCGAAAAACTTGAGTCTGTTAAGCCCTCTAGTTTTAATTTAGACCCACCATGAATATGATCACATCGTTAGTCTTGGGTTAAGCACTTTAAGATATTTTTCAGCGACTTCATAGTGAACTTCTCCGAATATGGTGATCAACATCAGGTCTCGTACATTTCATTGCATACATGATTGTTACTTATGCGGCCTCTCTTTTCAGGAGTCTGTGGGGACTATTAAGAGAGATACACTCTATGGCTCATCGACATGAGACATCTCTTGGAGTTTGCCATGCTAAACGACTTTAGCATCATATGAATATACGTTCCTTGGATTAAGTCGAGCATCCTCTTAAATCTATTTATATAGATTTTATCCCCAATTAAGATACTCTTCCCAAACCATTCATGGAGGAATGTTTAGACAACTTTATCTTTACTGATTGTAGCATTGGTATGTAATTCCTCATCCGTAGTATATCAACATATAATATTAGAAATTTCACGACGCTCCCACTGACCCTTTTGTACACACTAGAAGTCTTACCTCATCGAATGTAACTCTGGATCATCATCTTTTATGATGTGTACTTCATCATCATCATCCATGATGAATCCATACCTCCTAGGTATCTTTGGTACTATTCCAGATTTACGATTCAGTTGTGGTACAATAGGTCTATCTACAGGTTCTTCTTATTTGACTTATAGTGTTTTGTGGATCATGAACTTTTCAAGATCTATTATCCTCCCACTAGCCCCTTTTAATGATAAACACCTTTATCTTAGAAGGCAGCGTGTTTCATAATAAACACCTTTTGCTAAGTAGAATTATAGAACATATACCCTAAACTTACTTTAGGATGTCCCAAAAATCTGTACATGTCAAATCTTGTCCCAAGCTTATCCTTTGAAACCATTTTCACATAAGTTGGACAACCCCTTATCTTAACATACTTAAGATTAGGAATCCTCACTGTCCATAACTTTTATGGAGTCTTGGGGCTGGATTTTGATGTTACCTTTTTTGTAGATATGCAGCCATTTCTAGGACATGATCCTAGAAGGATACTGGAATGTCGGTAAAATCATTTTGGACCGTACCATGTTCAACAAGGTATGATTTTTCCTTTCAGATACATCAATCAATTATTATGTATCGAGAGGCGTCAATCAATCATTTTGGACCGTACCATGTTCAACAAGGTATGATTTTTCCTTTCAGATACATCAATCAATTATTATGTATCGAGAGGCGTCCATTATGAGAAAACCATTTAAGATGATCTAGAAACTTATTTCACAAGTATTTATTCCTTGATCTAATCAAAGAATCTTAATACATTGTCAATTTGTTTCACTTCTGAATTCTTTGAACCTTTCAAATAATTCATACTTGTATTCGAAGAATACACACATTCAACTCTTTGAATGATCATCTCCTTTTCTTATACTAATTTGTTCAATATGCAAAATTATTTTTATGTAAGTCAAGTATACAAAATTTATTAAGTAATATTCCGATTCTATACAAAACATTATTATTATAAATAGAACAACAATTGTTCTTAATTATAATACCAAAAATTTCATTGTCCAACAATAAAATGGAAATAATATTTTTAACAAGAACTGGAATACAATAACAACTTATTGACTTAATAGATTTGCCTGTAGGCATTGCTAAACTATAAGTTCTTATGGCTAATATGGCAACCTTTGCTACATTTCCCGCACATAGCATTACTTATATTTGTTTAGCTTTCCACTTCTGCTTGGTCCCTTCATAAATCTATATTTATGATAACCAAAGTCGGTATCCAATACCCAAGTAGAACCTTGACTTAAAGAAAAAATTTATTTCAATCATGAACAAAAAAACTGTATTGTAACCGAAACTTCATTAAGCTTTTTTTTTGGTTAGCCTCTACAAGATGCTTCTCGCAGTTTCTTTCCAGTGTCCAGGCTTATAGCAGTGGAAGCAAACTCCTTTGCTATCCGTATCAGTTTTGTTCTTATTATCCTTTGTTTATGCCTTTCTATTTACCTTTTTTGAATCGTTCTTCTTTTCAAAAGATCCTTTGGCCCCTACCAGTAAGACTTGGTCTTTCTTGGTTGGAAAGTGACTCTCAACATTTTTCAACATGTTAAGCAAATCAGCGAAGCTAATATCTAGCTTGTCCATATGAAAAATTCACAACAATTGTGAAAGGAGTCCGAGAGTGAGTGCAAGATCAAATCTTGGCTCAACTCTTCATCCATGACAAAACCAGTTGTCCTAATTGATCAATCAAATTGATTATGTTAAGAACTTTTTGTCTGTACTATAGTGCCATTGGCCATTCTAGATCGGAAGAGCTCCTTAGATATCTGATATCTATCAGTCCTACTTTCCTCACCATCAACTACTTGATGTGCAGGAATATAGTAAAATCATCCATAGTTTCATCTCGTGGCAAAGCTCGTTACTCATAGATGCGAGCATGATGCATTGAGCCAACTGTGCATCATCTTGCCACTTTCTAAAAGTAGCAATCTCTTCCTCAGAGGCATTGTCTGCAACCATTGCAGGGATAAGCGTATTAAGGACATAAGATAGCTTTTCAGCCATGAGAACTTTTCTCAATTTCCTTAACCAATCCGTTTAATTCGGTCTGATTAACTTAGCATCTAATATGCTTCGCAGTGATAGTAATTTAGACATTGTAAAATTTTGAAAATGAATTTGTAATTAACAACATTTTAACATACATTTTTTTATTAATTACCAAAATAAATTAGGTCTTGTTTTAAATTGGTATCTCCCACTATTTTCTTCAAACTATATTACCCTCAATATATATAGTTCGGCAAAATCTAATTAAAGATTTGCTAGTGAGAATAAGGATCCCATTTCAAATGTATATAGCCTTGTGGTGACACAACAAACTATATATAAATAAATAGGTAGACAACTTTTGTCAATTACATCAACTATCTGACTCCTTTTCTTTTGCCTCTTAGATTATTTTGATCAAGTGGTGGCACATCCGAATCAAAATTATCCAAGTTAAGTCCGACCTAGCACTCCATATATTCAAAAAAGAAAAATATCATCCTTGTGGTGACATAACAAAACAATATTGTTCAATTTTCTTTATAAGCATCAAATGTGATAAATTAACATCTTAAATACTTAATACTTGCCTTGTGGTGACACAACAAACTCATATTAAATATTTAATACTCTATTAATTTTATCATGCTAGAAGGCGACGTTCGATATTCCAAATATCTTTGAACGCTTAGGACTTAATATAAAAAAATTTGAGGGATTTATTATTAAATTTGTCTCATCTTGTTTAGCGCGCATGCACATATATATATAAAATACACGTCATATTAATTAACATGTGAAGCATGTTTGCATAATATATAATATATATAGTATAAGCATGCACATATAGAATACTATATTCTACCCGGATTGATTATGGACTTTTATTCTAGTTTGGTTCACTAGAGCCACCAAGTGAACCAAAAGGTCAAACCCTAGGGGTGCAAGAAATAATATTTAAATATAACTATTACATTTAAACCCGGGCTCCATTACAAACGGGTCTTCAAGCGCTCCTTGTTCTTTGATCTCCAATTTTTCAAAATTAATTCTAACTATTCCTACTACAAAACTATTTAAAATAAATAGAAACCTTGATCAGCAGTCAAGGGGAAGTACATAGGAGGGGAATAGAATTTACATTAAGAAAAATTAGAGAAGACGAGGTACGCAGACCCCATTTAATAAAACCCATACATTCATGCATCCAACTAAAATAAAATCCAATCACATTGGTCAATAGTCCATAATCAATCCCATTTATTATCATACACATCACCATATGCATCAATAAATAACATTCATCTTATGAATAATAAACATTTAATATATATATTGATATCATTTAATGGGCAAATTTAGTTAGTATAAAATCTATTTTTGAATCAAAATAAACTCCTTTATTTTAATCCAAATTTAAATTAAAATAAAACTATTTTATTTTAATTTATCCAATTTTGAATAAAATAAACTATTTTATTTTAATCAAAATCTTTAATCAAAATAAACTCCTTTATTTTAATTAATTATGGAATCTAATTCCATGTATATAAAAAAATCTTTAATTAAAATAAACTCTTTTATTTTAATTAATTATGGAATCCAATTCCATGTAAAAAAAATTATTAAAGGAAACACGGATATTCTTTCCTATTCACAAATAAACTCCTTTATTTTGAATAATATGAAATCTTATTTCATATTTAAATAAACTCCTTTATTTAAGGAAATATGGATTCTCTTTCTATTCACAAATAAACTCTTTTTATTTTGAATAATATGAAATCTTATTTCATATCTAAACAAACTCCTTTATTTAAGGAAAGATGGATTTACTTTCCCTATTCACAAATAAACTCCTTTATTTTAGGAAAAATAAAGTTCAATTTCAACTCCAATTAGTTATTATGGAATCCAATTCTAATTAGTTAGCATGAAATTCTAATTTTAAAATTAAAATAAATCTTTTATTTTAATATTAAAATAAACCTTTTATTTTAAGATTAAAATAAACTTTTTATTTTAATTATAAAATTATTTAAAATTAAAATAAAACTTTATATTTTAATATTAAAATAAACTTTTATTTTAAAATTAAAATAAACTTTTATTTTAATTATATAATAATTAAGAATATATATATGTATATATATATTAAGTAATATATATATATATATATATATATATAACTATAATATATATATATATATATATATATATATCCGCCTCTTTTTTTTTTTTTTTAAAACCGTGCACATGCTTTTTAACATTATAGTATATATATATTGTATAATTCCGCAACCAACTTGTTCACGCCAAAAAAAAAAAATCATCCTTTTTAAAAAACATGGCTAGATATATATATATATATATATATATATATATATATATATATATATATAGTTAATGATTATTTGGGGAGAAAGAAAAAAAACCAGCTCCTTGATTTCCGTGCCCATTGTTTCATGATTTCCCACGGATTGCCCTTTTTTTTATTTAACTTGTTAACATATTACAAAGACTTAATTTTGATTTTTTTTTCAAAATATTGACATGCACTTTTATGACAGTAGTGCTTTTTTTTTTTTTTATTTAAATATTATACAATAAAAAATATGCCCAATAAAATTGTTCTAAACACATATCAATATACATATCAAATTTAAAACAATTAATAATTCGCATAAAGGTTTGGCTCTGATGCCACTGTTAGGTTTGTAATATTCATAGACGCAATCAAATTGCAAAAATAAGCGGAAGCGAGATAAAATCAAAGTTTAAAATTTTTACAAACCATAAACCCGGATCACCCTTTATGCACAATTATTAATTAAACGAAAAGATAAAGAATAAAATCATACCCTTGAAGATCGAGCTTCCTCAGGTACAAGTTCACCTCCAAATCCTTTCGCGTTCAACTTGAATCCACCGAGGTTTTGTTCCTTCCTTTGATCAACGTTAGCCACCCAAATGTTTGGCCTCTAGAGGTGATCCACCAAGGAATAATAATGATTCAAGAAGAAGGGATATTGGCTCAACCCTAGTTTTCTATCTCTATAGAAAAGGCGTACTCTCCAACAAATTGGAATTATGTCGTATGTTTGTAAAAGTCAACAACACCACCACCCATAATAAGACTCCTCTTATTTATAGATGTGGGCAACCCACCTTAACAATTAAGGAATTGAGATTTATTTAATTAATTAAATTCTTTTAATTAATTAAGCTCCCTAATCTTATTAGGGATAATTAATTAAACTCTTTTAACTAATTTTCCTTCCTAATCCAATTAAGAATAAATGAGAGTACTTATATTAAATTAATTCCTAAACTCTTTTAGAAATTAAAATAATAATAATTGTAATAATATTAATAAGACTCCTCTTATTAATTTATATTTAATATTTCTAAAATATTAAATAATAAATATTAAGCTATTTAATTTATTCTATCACCATAGATTAAATTAAATATACATAACATATTATTACGATTATGCCATTAACTTCTTAAATAATTATTCTTCCTTTTATGGTGTGACCCTTTAGGTTCTCCATATTAAACCTAGGTTGTGAATAAATCAATTAGAACAATTCTAATCTTATTTAAATAAATAAATTAAACAATTAATTTATTTAAATAAATAATATTTATTCTACAATAGGATAAGCCTCCCTAGCGATCAACGACTTTCCGTATAATATAGATTTCAACATTAATCATTAAAGAACCTTTGAGTAAATAGTTACCGTACAATTCAATCCTTCCACCATACAATGTCCCAATTAAATATAAGACATAGAATTACTGTCAAGTCTTATTTTATTTAATTATATGTATTTCGATCCTTAAATGCACAACTCCAAATAATGCAAATTAGAAACTCCTTTCTAATTTCATTCTCGCCTTAACCAAGGACTCTTGGGTTGTCATTTATCGAATCACATAGGACATTTCTCTTCTTTTATTAGAAGTGGTAGATTCTTTATTGATCATACATTATCTCCATGTACAACTTATTATACCCAAGCATACCCTTTGATATACCCTAAGGGTCTTAAGGAATAAGTCAAAGTATAACTCATCATACACAAGATACTATGATGATCTCAAGTCCAAGGATTACTTGACTACTATCACTATAGGAATTCCTATTGACGAGCAAATAAAACTCCATTAGGTATTCCTTAGCGAGCCACGCTCAAAGGAACTTATTCCTAATAAGCACCTACATACTTGCTTTAGTGTCTCCACACAAATGATCATGAGATCAATCATCCTCATCCAATGAGCAAGCAACGATGTACCAATCTATCCGGATTCACTAATCCCCAATTTAGTAATCCAATGATTGGGAACTATTTTAGTTTTAAGCTTTCTAAGAATTTAGATCTCATTAGAATGATCATCATCATTATTCTAAAAGCATTGCTTAAAACTATGGGTTTATCACATATTATAAAACAGCATCATGTAGATAATTAAAAGCCTTTAATAAATTAATACTTTTTATTAATAAATGAATAAGATTGTTACAAAGTATATGCTTTATCATCAAACATGATTGGCTTGTGTGCATACTACTTTCACTGACGACTTTCCATCATTGTTGAATCTCCTCTTCTTGAAATTTCCACTTCTATTGTCTTGGCCATGATTACCACCGAAGTGGTTATCATTTCTGGCACATTGATTCCCTCCATGTTTGTTGTCACCGCTTCGATGACTGCTACCATTTGTATTATCATTTTGTCGGCTGCTCTTTCTTAGTTGGGTTAACTCATTATCATGCTCCAATAAGTGAGCCCTATTTGTAACATCAGAATACAAACACAGTTTGTGAAAAATGAGATATTGAGGTATTTCAGGTTTCAAACCTCGCAAAAACATTCTTGTCATTCTCTCTTCATTATCAACCAAATGGGATGCAAATCAGGACTGCTCGGCAAACTTAGCTTCGTACTGCAATACGGTCATATTGTTTTGCTCCAGCTTGATAAACACTACCTCCTTCATGTGACGAATACTTTTGGGAAAGTACTTGTCGTTGAAAATTTATTGGAACTTCTCCCAATCCATCTTTAGTGCGGCAGACTGAGTACATTTTGTTGATTTCCACCAGTAATATGCCTCTCCTCTCAACATGAAGGTGGCAAAGGGAACCTTATGTTCCTCGGAGCATCCCAAGACATCAAATATCTTGGTGATCTACTTTATCCATGCATCTGCCTTAAGTGGTTCTGGCATTCCCACAAACTTCGGTGGTCCCAGCTCCTTGAACTGCTTAGTGGTGACCATACGTGAGTTGCCAGTGTTTCCACCTGCATTTTGGACAGGAGTCTCTTTCGCCTGATGTTACATGAATTGCAGAAAGCCTCTGAACATCCCATCGTTCATCATCTGTTCGGTGTTATTGTTTACCTGAGAATTATTTCCTTCCTGATGCACATTATCCTGGGTATTGATCGTTGGTGACTCAACAGTCTCATGTGCTCCATTGCTTATCCCAACATTCTCGGATGTCATTTTCAAACACAAAACAAGGGTTAATTGGCACGCCACATATTACCCTTATATTCTGATCGACCAATTAAATAATCAAATAAGCTTAAGTAGGCCATACTAGCGAAGAATTTCCCCGTCTCTCTCCCCTAGTTCTAGTCTCACATCTTAGCCAAGGATCATATCTCTAAGCTTTGATACCAACTGTGACGCCCCCAAAATAGGTATACATCACCCATTCTGAGTTACCAAATACATGGTACAGAATTCAAATAAAAACTTAATTAATACAACTGTTGTGAAAAAAATGACAAAATATAGCTTAGTTTTTTACACGAATATTGTCTCATAAACAGTAACCAAACTCAAATTCAATCCTCATTACATTTTTTATCACACAAAATAGTAAGGACTACTAAAACAACCATCTCGGACCATCACTTCATTCCCCGACTAGTTCCGGCTACGTTCTCATTTCTTGAAGAGAACAATGAAAGCAAAAGGGTGAGCTCAACTAGCCCAGTAAGAAATATTATGACTAAGATAATGCATAATAAATTATCGTTAGCCTTCAACAGTGTTAAACTGATAAAATATTATAAACATCAAGTTTAACTGCAGCTGAACAAGCAATCCATTAGAAGAGTCAAGTAGAGCATGATATCTAATATCTTCTATGATTTAAAAAGTTTATTATCAATTTTATCGCTGAAACTCAGCTTAATAAATAAACCACATCATTGAATCATCCATGCACTACAGTCCAAGGATATTCATTAGTATCATGACCACGTATTATCCATGCACTACGGGCCAAGGATATTCGTGTTTTCACTAATAGTCATGATTATACCAACAACTATCCATCAATGCACTACGGGCCAATGAGAACTTTTACCACATCATTTGTAACATTACGGGTCATAATTATATCGAATAATCCCTGGTCATAATCATACCAATCAATAGTCCATCTGTAAGACCCCAACTTTTATGAATAAAGGATTAATTTTTCTCGAAATATATTTTTGAATATTATGGTGTGGATTTGATATAATGTTATAGTTGTGGGTATTATTTACAAATTTTGCAAAGTAAGCAAGTGGTTATATAATATTCGATTGGTCGGGGAATATTCGTTTTAATAGGGAATATTCGTACGACGGCACAATCTTTGGTGGACCCCACAACAGAAGTATTGTCGTAGTTAGAAAACGATAGAATTATCTTTTTATAAAAATAACGGCAAAAGTTTTACTGTTAAACTGTTGAACTACCTGGTGGTAAAAGTACAGTAATATGCGTGGTTGAATAGTAGCACACAGTATTGATTATTAATGCTTACGTGAGAAGTCACTCAGTTATACTCAATTATTGCTACAGTAGTTGTTGCATAATATTTCTCATATTATTGATTCAATTATTGTCACAGTATCATCTGCATAATATCTTATATTATTAAATCAATAATTGAGACGATAAAGTTATTCATATTATTATTTATAATATTGATAATGTCTAGAAAGTTCTGTCAAGGAGAGGTTTGGTCACCTAATTGCGCGCCATCAGGGAGAAATCCTTATCAAAAAGCCCCCTCTTTCCTGGGAATGATCTGATTGTTAAATATTGTGAGTTATAATAATAATGATGAATAAGTTTGTGTTGATTAAAGATGAAATTGATATTTCCATTTTGTTGTGATTATTAGTGTTAGTGGAAATCAACATCTATTTCGATAATAATGGATGTCTGGAGGTTATATTGACCAATCGGGTAATTAATCGGATAAATGAGTAATTAATTGCTATTAATTCACATGTTTATTACTATTTGTTCACATGTGTGTACTATTGATTCACATGTATGTACTATTAGGGGATGTGGTGCAAGATTGATAATACTTGCATGACTAAATTAAAAATTGAGATATAGATGAAGGTATTATACTGTAATTATTTTTTCACATGATTTTACTATTGATTCACATGATTGTATTATTGATTCACAAGATGTACTATTAGGAGAGGTGGTGCAAGTTTGATAATACTTGCAGGACTA
Source organism: Panax quinquefolius (assembly GCA_020205615.1). Classification (NCBI taxonomy): domain Eukaryota; kingdom Viridiplantae; phylum Streptophyta; class Magnoliopsida; order Apiales; family Araliaceae; genus Panax; species Panax quinquefolius. The sequence goes on along the minus strand of CM035166.1, from coordinate 65,313,843 downwards.
AATTAAAAATGAAGGAAAAGATGAAGGTATTATACTATAATATTTCGAGCCCCAAAACGTGCAATTATCGAAATTACGTTTTCCTATAAATAGAAGCTCATTCTTTTTTCATTCTCACCAATTCACTAAGACTCACAAGAACAATTATAGAAAGAGAAGCTTTAGAGAGAAAGTAGAAGAGAAGTCTACTACCTCACTATTCTAGTATCCAGTCTTCTTCTGAGGTAAGGGATATTATTTTTTTCTATATTCATAGGAATAATATTGTCTTCCATACTCTGTAGTATGTGAGTAATATTATTTCGTCTCGTATTCCTGATTATACCCTAATTTTGTTAAAGTATTGCTTCTATACTCCGTGAAATTAGAAGAATATCCTTGAAATTTGCGCTTCATCTAGTATCGCTTCACAAGGATATTTTCGGCACATTCTTGTTAAATTTTAAGCTTTTCATGCCGGAGTACTGTCCATGAGTTGTATTCATTTTTATGGTACTATTCATAAAGTACTATTCACGGAGTACTATTGACAAAGTACTATTCACGGGTATTATTCATAAAGTACTATTCACAAAGTACTATTCACGGGTACTATTCACAAGTACTATTCACGGGGTACTATTCCCAAAATACTATTCACGGGGTACTATTCACTCGGGTATTATTCACCCGATGAATTATTCATGACAAAAATTGATTTATTTCTGTCCAAATAATTTTTGATACAATATTATTCTTAAATTTTACTCCACAAAAGAGTATCATGTTGACAATTTGGATATTATTGAATTCTGGATAAATTAAGTTATAATCTTTAAATATTTATCCTTTGCTTTCTTTTAATTGAATTCTTATATCATTGTCATCATCCTCATGCTTATATTATGATAAAAGACATATGTGGCTTACGTGCATAGATGTACTATTGATTGGTATGATTATGACCAGGGATTATTTGGTATAATCATGACCGTAATGTTACAAATAATGTGGTAAAAATCATCATTGGCCTTGTGACGAACGAGATTTTTGTAAATTAATTTTTAATATTTATTGAATTAAATAATATTTTTCGATGATTTAATTATTGGATTAAATAATTATTTGATGCATTGTGGTAGATTAATTTAATTATATGTGTTACATTTATTAAATTAATGTGGAGAATAATTATTATTCAAGTATGTAATTATGTGAGCTTATTGAATTAAATGAAATATTTAATTAAGCATGATGTTATTTAATTAATTTAATTATTAATTAGAGAGTTAATAATTTGACATTATTTATTAATGAGAAATTAATTATATGACTATGTGAAATTATGAGAAGTTATTATATTTTATTTATATTAAATAAGATATATGAATTATTGTGCAAGTGGGTGTGACATGATTTAACCTATAATATAAGAGGTTTTAATAAATTAATTGGGTATAAATCTTTTATACTAGCCAAACATGGCCTTAGTGGGAGTTATGAATGCTTACCACGATCGGGTTAATCGACCATAATGCGCCGCCTTCTTATATCGACGTCTTCTTCATTCATTCTATTATTGCAAAGTCTAGAGAGCTTTCACAGAGAGAGATACAGAGTATTAGTTGAGAAGTCAGAGAGAAGTTGATATTCATCTCTTATTAAAATCTACACTACGCTTTGGGTAATCTCCTCCTTCCCAATTTCTATTTTACGTCATTTAAATTCCATGAACATGGCTTTCAAAGTTTTTGGTTTAACCTCTGTAATTGGGATAGGAGTAATGATTATGGGTTGTGTATGTGTTATGACATATCACATCGTATTTAATTATATATATAGTATGTAAACCATATCATCAGTTTCATGAAAACACATGTTGTATATGTTTTTCAAAAACTTACAGAGTTTGGGTTTTGGCCATATGGCCTTATACGTGATATTTCATGTGTTGATCGTATATTATCCCTAAATTTTACATTCGTATGTTGTTATGCATGTTGATACGAAGAGACCAAAGTTTAAATAAACGGATTCGGTGTTATAACGAATTCGTAGTGACAATTTTCATGTTTTATTTTCAAAACCTTCAAGAACATCAAAGTCAGTGAAATTGCATGCTTAAATTCTGTAATTAAGTGTTTACATTGGTTAAAGTCGTTATATAAATGTTGGGTTATGTTTATGCATGAATTACATCATATGAGTATGTCTAATTTTGAGTAGAAAATAAGAAATTGGCATGTTCTGCGATTTTTCGCAAACTGCCATTTCTATGTTCTGGTATCTTGTGCACAAGAAAGACTGGCTACATGTTCATTTCAAGGCCACCGCCAGAGAGTAGCACCATGACTTCGAGTCATAAATACCATCACGCCAGCAGATCGAAGACCATAGTAATAAATGAAATAAGAATACCACTCTCCAAAAAGTTCATAATGAATTATTTTTAAAATGTTAAGTCTAGCAATGTGTTAGTAACTTAATGTAATGAACATGTAAACATGTTAGAAGTATAATGAGATGTGAAATAAATGTTTAACATGTAAATAACATAATTGCATGTGGATCAAATTATTGAATACATAATTAGCTTGTTATTCATGAAGTATAAATTATGTGACAAAGTGGTAAATTAACTAAGTATAGTCAATAATCAAAGTAGACAAAGAGAATGAGTTTTTGATGATTAGTTAAATTATAATTAACTGGTATAGTGAATGTGAATGGTATATAGGATTAAATTTAAAGAACGTGCTTAGTTAAAGTGTAATCTATGCACGAGGTAAGTTTCCTAACCCTACTTGTCATTATTGTTCAAGTTTATTATTTACCTCGAGTAAATTATCATTGTTATTATTCAAGTTCGAATTATTTTTTATTATCTTTTCAAAGTATGATTTTGTTATACAATAATGGTTCTATTGTATACTTCTTGAGATTATTATTCAGATTGAATATCATTATTGTTGAACCTTGTTAGACTAGTGAACCTTATTGACTCAACTAGTCTATAGTTGATGAACGTTCTAAATTTTAGAACTCTTATTGAATTATCCAAACCAAACTTCCTTTGGTGCGGACTCGAATGTCAAACTGAGATGAACAACCCTGTAAAGTGATTTACTTATGCGTTAGCGTTAAGATATTGTGCACAGTATGGTACTAAGGGTTGATCCCCCTAAGTACGAGAAGAAAGGTCCATAGTCTTATGACTGTTAAAGGTTTCAAGTATAACCCTTGATAATCTAGGACATAGTTCAAGGTCATATGACCCTCAGAAATCTTTTGATTCTTATTATTCATTCTTGATTCAAAAGTTGAGCTTTTATTCAGATGTCTTTGATTCACTCGCATGTTATTATACTGTTATTTCATTGTTATACTTGTGGGCAATAGTGCTCACTCTTGCTAAATAATAACATTACAGTTAAGAACGAAAGAACTGATGAACCTTCCACTAGTAAAGGCAAGGGCAAAGTTAGCAAGTGATGAAGACTTGTTGTTTTATATGATGATGTATTTGTTTAAGACTTAAGTTAATGATGTTGTTTAAGACTTATTGTTTATATTTCCGCACAGATGTTTAAGGTTAGTTTAACCTGGGATTATGTTTATGATTCAGATGTTATAACCCTATAAAGGGAAGATTTTATTTCTATCTATTGTATGGTTTGCATTTATTATGGGTAGATAGATAGATGATATTTGTACAGTGAACACCAAATCCCGTGGAATTGAAGTACCCAGATTTGGGGGTGTCACAGGCCTGTAGTGCATTGATGGAGAGTTGTTGGAATGATTATGACAAGGGATTATTCGGTAATCATGACCATTGATGATTACATGAATATCCTTGACCCGTAGTGCAGGGATGATTCGATGATGTGGTTTATTTATTAAGCTGAGTCTCAGCGATAAAATTGATGATAAACTTTTTAAATCATAGAAGATATTAGATCATTTATAACATTACGGGTCATGATTATACTGAATAATCCCTGGTCATAATCATACCAATCAACAGTCCATCTATGCACTACGGCCAAAGATGACTTTCATCACAATATAAGCATGATGATGATTACAATGATATAAGAATTCAATTAAATGAAAGCAAAGGATAAATTTTAAAGATTTATAATTCAATTTATCCAGAATTCAATAATGTCTAAATTGTAAACATGATACTGCTTTGTGGAGTAAAATTCAAGAATAATATTGTATCAAAAATGATTTGGACCGAAAAGAAATCAATTTTTGTCATGAATAGTACCCCGAGTGAATAGTACTCGAGTGAATAGTACCCCGTGAATAGTATCCCAACATGAAAATATTAAAAATTATTAAGAATGCTCAGAATAATATTTCCCTGAAAACAAACTGGATGAAGAGTAAATATCAAGGATATTCTACTAATTTCATGGAGTATAGAAGCAATACTTATCAACATAAGTGTAGAATTAGGAATATGAAACGAAATAATATTACTTACATACTACAGCGTATGGAAGAAAATATCATTTCTTACGAATATTGAACAAGAATAATATCACTTACGAATACGAAAGAAATAATACCCCTTACCTTAGTAGGAGATTTGATACTGCAATAGTGTAGTAACAGAATACTCTTCTTCTTTCTCTCTGATTCTCTCTCTATAGAATTCTCTTGTGAGTCGCAGTGAATTGGTGAGAATGAAAGAAGAAATAAGCTTCTATTTATATAAGATTTCTAGCTTAGCCCTTGAAATGTGAAAAGGCAAGTGGCTAGACGACTAGTGATGTGAAAAGAAAAGTGGGTTGATGCGTGTAATGGGAAACAACAAGTGGTTTGACGCCTGTAATGTGAAACGACAATTGGTTCGACACCTGTAATATGAAATGACAATTGGTTTGATGCCTGTAATGTGAAACGATAAGTGGTTCGATGCCTGTAATGTGAAACGATAATTGGTTCGACGTCTTGTAAAGGCAAGTACTATTGGCAAAAGTGACTCTTAGATAATGACATATGAGCCCCATAGAATAAACCAAACTTACAACAAACGTCTCATAAACAGACTTCTTATTTATATCAAAGATTAAATAAATATTTACCATAAATCATTTTATCTTCAATCAACACATTTTTTAATCTTTCAACAATTATTCATCATTAATATTATAACTCAAAATATTGACAATCAGATCATTCTGAAGAAAGAGGGGGCTTTCCGATAAGGACTTCTCCTTATTGGCGCGCAATTAGGTGACCAAACCCCTTTCCTCGACAGAACTTTCTAGACATCGTCAATAATGCAAATAATAATATGAATAACTTTATCGTCTCACCTATTGATTTAATAATATAAAATATTGTGCAGATGATACTATGACAATAATTGAATCAATGACATGAGATACTATGCAGTAATTACTGTAGAAATAATTGAGTATAACTAAGTGACTTCTCACGTAAGCATCAATAATCAATATTGTGTGCTACTATGCAACCACGCGTATTACTGTACTTTTATCACCGGGTATTTCAATAATTAACGATAAAACATTTGTCGTTATTTTTATAAAAAGATAATTTTGTCGTTTTCTAACTCCAACAATAATTCTGTTGTGGGGTCCACTAATGATTTTGCCATCGTACGAATATTTCCCGACAAAAAGAATATTCTCCGACCAAAAGAATATTTTATAACAACTTGCTTACTTTCCAAATTTATAAATATTACCCACAACTATAACATTATATTAAATCCAGACCATAATATTCAAAATGATATTTAGAGAAAAATAATCTTTATTTATGAAAGTTGGGGTCTTACAACCTCCCTTTCTATAAAATTTCGTCCTCAAAATTAGGGTACGTACCTGGTATGTCGAAGAGGTTAGGATACCTTGATTTTATTTCAGATTCTAACTCCCAGGTCATTTCCTCAACATCGTGGTTTCTCCACAAAACATTGACGTGAGGTATAACCTTGGAGCGTAGAATATGTTCCTTCTTATCCAAGATTTTAACAAGTACCTCTTCATACGTTAAATCTTCCACTATTTCGTCTGGTTCTAGCTCAATAATGTAGTTCGGGTCTTCCACATATTTACGTAACATGGATATGTGAAAAATGTTATGAACACGAGACATACTTGGCGGTAAGGCGAGTCTATAAGCCACAGTTCCCACTCGATCAAGGATTTTAAATGGGCCAATGAATCGAGGATTGAGCTTTCCTCTCTTTTCCAAATCTTGTAAATCCTTTCCATGGAGCAACCCGTAACAACACATAATCTCCAACATTGAATTCCACGTCCTTTCGATGAAGATCAACACAACTCTTTTGTCGATTTTGTGAGGTTTTTAAACGTTATCGGATCATTTGAATCTTTCTTGTTGTCATGCGTACCAATTCTGGTCCCAACAACGTTGATTCACTCACCTCGTCCCAGCATACTGGAGAACAACACTTGCGTTCATACAACGCCTCGAATGGAGTCATGCCAATACTTGCTTGATAACTATTGTTTTAGAAAAATTCCACCAATGGCAAAAACTTGTCCCAACTTCCTTTGAAGTCAAGGACACAGAGTCTTAATAGATCTTCAAGAGTTTGAATAGTCCTCTCCAACCGCTCTCGTCTGCTTGAGGATGATATGTCAACTAAATCAGAACTGCACCCATAGCTTTTTGTAAACTAACCCAAAATCGTGAAGTGAATCTTGGGTCTCGATCAAAATCTATGGATACTGGCATACCATGCAGTCTTACAATCTCATTTATGTATATACGAGCAAGACGTTCAAGTGTATAAGTTTCTCGTATAGGTACGAAATGAGCAGACTTGGTCAATCTATCAACAATGACCCAAATCGCATATAAGCCTTGAGAAACCTTGGGAGGACCAGTAACGAAATCCATGGTAATGTGCTCCAACTTCCATTCTGGAATTTTAAGTGGTTGCAATAGACCTTTTGGCACTTGATGCTCCGCCTTGACACGTTAAACACCTTGAGATAAACTCTGTTATCTCTCTCTCTCTCTCTTCATAATGCTTCTCCAAAATGTATGTCGAATATCATGATACATTTTGGTACTCCCAAGATGGATTGAAAATGGTGTGTTGTGTGCCTCCATCATGATTTTATACTTTAAATCAGGTTCATTAGGAACACAAAGTTTGGAGTTGACTCAAAGTATTCCTTCTTCATCAATTCTTGCTTCTGGAATAGCACCTTTTTGCACTTTCTTCTTCATACGCATCAGCTCCAGGTCTGCCTCTCCTCGCAACATAAAGGTGGCAAAGGGAACCTTTTGCTCCTCAGAGCATCCCAAGACATCAAATATCTTGGTGATCTGCTTTATCCATGTCTCCGCCTTAAGTGGTTTTGGCTCTCCAATAAACTCCGGTGGTCCCAGCTCCTTGAACTGTTTAGCGGTGGCCGTCCGAGAGTTTCCAGTGTTTCCACTTGCATTTTTAAGGGGAGCCGCCCTCGCCTGATATTGTATGAATTGCATAAAGCCTCTGAACATCCCATCATTCATCATTTGGTCAGCGTTATTGTTTTCTTGAGTATTATTGCCATCCTGATGCACATTATCCTAAGTATTGATCGTTGGTGACTCAACGGTCTCATGTGCTTCATTGTTTATCTCAACATTTTCGGATGCCATTTTAAAATACTGCCACAAAACAAGGGTTAATTGATATGTCACATATTATCCCAACACTCTGACCGACCAATTAAATACCAAATAAACTAAGGTAGGTCATACTAGCGAAGGAATTCCCCGTTTCTCCCTCCTAGTTCTTGTCTCACATCTCAGCCAGGGATCATATCCCTAAGCTTTGATACCAACTATGACGCCCCTAAAATAGGTATACATCACCCATCCTGAGTCGCCAAATACATGGTACATAATTTAAATACAAACTTCTTTTATACAGTATGATAAAACGTAGCTGAAAGTTTCAAAACGGATAATGTCTCGTAGAGAGTATCAAAACTCAAATAAAGTCCTCATTACAATTATTATCACACTATTTCACTGAATAGTGAGGACTACTAATGCAAACATCTGGACTGTCACTCCGTTCCCCGACTAGTCTCAGCTACGTTCTCATTTCTTGAAGAGAACAATGAAAGCAAAAGGGTGAGCTCAACTAGCCTAGTAAGAAATATTATGATTAAGATAATGCAGAATAAATTATCATTAGCCTTCAACAGTGTTAAACTAATAAAATCTAATAAACATCAAGTTTAACTGCAGCGGAACAAGCAATCCATTAGAAGAGTCAAGTAGAGCATGATATCTACTATCTTCTATGATTTAAAAAGTTTATCATCAATTTTATCGCTGAGACTCAGCTTAATAAATAAACCACATCATCGAATCATCCCTGCACTACGGGCCAAGGATATTCATGTAATCATCAATGGTCATGATTATACCAAATAATCCCTTGTCATAATCATACCAACAACTGTCCATTAATGCACTACAGGCCAAAGAGGATTTTTACCACATCATTTGTAACATTACGGTCATGATTATACCGAATAATCCCTGGTCATAATCATACCAATCAATAGTACATCTATGCACGTAAGCCACAGATGACTTTTATCATAATATAAGCATGAGAATTATGACAATGATATAAGAATTCAATTAAAAGAAAGCAAAGGATAAATTTTTAAAGATTATAACATAATTTATCCAGAATTCAATAATGTTCAAATTTTCAACATGATACTGCTTTGTGGATTAAAATTCAAGAATAATATTGTATCAAAAATGATTTGGACAGCAAAGAAATAAATTTTTGTCATGAATAATTCCCCGGGTGAATAGTACCCCATGAATAGTACTTTGGGAATAGTATCCCGTGAATAGTACTTTGTGAATAGTACTCATAAATAGTACTTTGTGAATAGTACTCGTGAATAGTACTTTATGAATACTATATGTGAATAGTATTTTGTGAATAGTACCCCATGAATAGTACTTTGTGAATAGTACCATAAAAATGAATACTACTCATGGACAGTACTCCAGCATGAAAAGCTTAAAATTTAACAAGAATGTGCAAAAAATATCCTTGTGAAACGATACTAGATGAAGCGCAAATTTCAAGGATATTCTACTAATTTCACGAAGTATAGAAGCAATACTTTAAACAAATGAGGGTATATTCAGGAATACGAGACGAAATAATATTACTCACATACTACAGAGTATGGAAGATAATATTATTCCTATGAATACTTAAAAAAATAATATCCCTTACCTCAGAAGAAGACTGGATACTGGAATAGTGAGGTAGCAGACTTCTCTTCTACTTTCTTTCTAAAGCTTCTTTCTCTATAGCTTCTCTTTTTATAATTGTTCTTGTGAGTCTTAGTGAATTGGTGAGAATGAAAGAAGAATGAGCTTCTATATATAAGAAAGCGTAGTTTCGATAATTACACATTTTGGGGCTCGAAATATTACAGGATAATACCTTCATCTTTTCCTTCATTTTTAATTTAGTCCTGCAAGTATTATCAAACTTGCACCACCTCCCCTAATAGTACATCTTGTGAATCAATAGTACAATCATGTGAACCATAAGTATAATCATGTGAAAAAAATAATTACAGTATAGTACCTTCATCTATACCTCCATTTTTAATTTAGTCATGCAAGTATTATCAATCTTGCACCACCTCCCCTAATAGTACATGTGTAAGACCCCAACTTATTATAAATAAAATCGAATTTCCTCTAATTATTATTATGAATAATAAGGTGTTAATTTGATATAATGCTTTGGTTATGCGTGAAATGTGCAACTTTTGCAAAATAAGAAAGTGGTTATAAAATATTCATTGTTGTCGGGGAATATTCGTTTGGTCGTGGAATATTCTTTCTGTCGGGGAATATTCGCATTTACCAAGCAAATGACCATTTGTGGGCCCCATAACGGATAACTATTTGATGAAGAAAATGACAAATTTGAGTTTTACAAATAACGGCGTAGTTATTCGTTAACAATCATTGGAATACCCGGTGGTTAAAATACAGTAATACGCGTGGTTACACAGTAGCACACGGTTTTGCACAATATTTTTGAATTATTGATTCCTACGTAAGAAGGCACTACTCAATAATTGTTACAGTAATTACTGTTCAATATTTTAGTTTATTGGTTCAATAATTGCTGCGTTGATGTTTTATATTATTGATGTTTCAATAATTGTAACTGCACAGTATTTCTCATTATCGGATCAATAATTCATATTATTTGAATAATATTATGAGATAGCACTATTGGCAATGTCTAGAAAGTTCACAAGGAGAGGTTTGGTCACCTAATTGCGCTACCAAGATGAGAGAAATCCTTTATCTGAAAGTCCCCTCTTTCTGAGAACTACTGTCATTATAATAATTATGATTCTGTAATATTATTTGCGAATAATTAATTACTGATTTATATAAGAAGGAAATATTTATTTTATGTGGTTATAATTGAAGGAATTAATGTTGAGATGTTTTTGTCGGAATGGAGGTATTAAAAATTAAATCACTGTACTTGAGATATATTGCGTGAGTTATAATTTTTAATCCGATTGCGGATCGTCATGTGATTTTTGGATATGTTATATATATATAAGTTGAGTATATGACCACAAATTTTGAGCCGTTAAAAATGAACGTATAATTTGTTATGAATTTTAAGAGGTGACTGATTCGGAAATTAGGTTTATAAATGATTTTGGTAGAAAATTCTAGAATTGAGTGGGCCCCACTTGTGGTTGATGAAGAAATGTGCTGAATTTTATTTCAAATGTGGTGGGTGGCAATAGTAGCAGGTAAAGCCATCAGGTAGCAGGTCAAGTCTACTTCGGCATGCTAACATTTTCCTATAAATAGAGGGCTAAGTTATAATTAAAAATCACACCAGAAACATAAGCTTTCTCTCTCTCTCTCTCTATATTATCGAGCGTATTTTGTGAGTATTTAGATACTTTGTGAGTTTCTATTTATTAGTGCAAGTTTTCTTCAGCCTTATACCGATATTCCGATCAGAAGTACTGTTATTTTGAGGTAAGGGATGTTATTTTCTTGGTAAATGATATTATTTCTTTCGATATCATTATGCCAAAATATTTGTGACGACCCGGAAATTCGGAACGTCCAGAATTTAGGTTTAAAGAATTAGTTATTAATAAAAGGAATTTTTATTAATATTATTATATGCTATGTGTTTATTAATCGTTCTATAACCTAGGATGATTATAAGTCGGGAGTATTCTGGCTACGAGCTAGTCTGAGCGAGTAAGAATTTCAAGACAAAAATAGAAGTTTTTTGGGAACAAAATATTTTTTGGGGAAAAAGACGAAATAGGCACTATCCATTCATTTCTGCTCGGAGATTTATTTTGAAATTCCGAGAAGTTATTGATTACGTATAATTCTGAGACTTGATGGAATATTCATTAATATTTCAGTTATGGCAATAACGAAGTTTTCACCTGCGGACTCAAAAGCTACGGGTTAGGAGAAGTGAGTTCCGAGGATTTAATGATCATGTATAATAATTAGGGTTATTACGCGTGAGAAATACGAGGATAAGACTAGTTATTATATGAGTATAGTAAGAAGATTAGTACGACGTATAATACGAATATCGTGCGAGCTATATACGAAGAAAATACGAGAATACGAGAATGAGATGCGTAGAATACAATTAGTCTTAATGGACTTTGAGTTCATGGACTTTGTAGAATCTAATTGGACTTGGATTATGTCAAGCCCAACGCTTTGTGAAATCAAGCCCAAAATAGGCCCAATAAGAATTAGGGTTAAGGCCCAAACCAAGAAAAGAAACCGCGGATCGAACCGATGGGTAAACGGATGGGTAATAACCAATGGGGCAACCCACGGGGCAAGAGGGGTGGCCACTTGGCCACCAAGTAAACTTGGTGGCTAAGCCATGAATAGTAAGGAGGTGGGGGGGAAATGACCAAATTGCCCCTAATTGGAAATTCTATAAAAAGTAAGCTTAATTCATTTAAATTGGATTTTGAAAATCCTACACCTTAGAGAGAGAGAGAGAGAGAGGGTTCGGATGAAGAGGGAGAAGGAAGAACATGAGCATAAATGATCAGATCGAAAGTGTTCGTGAAATAGAAAAGCTTGCAAATCGCCGGCTTTGTCTAGCGGGAGAAAAATAAGAAGAACAGGTAATCTAAAACCTAGCTTCTAATAGAATTTTCTTTTAAGTTTAATATGTTTAAAACATAAACTAATGAAGATAAGAAGTAGATAAGTTAGAGATGAGTTCATATGATTGAAATCATGAGAAAAGCAAAAATAAGAACTTAGAAATTTAGTTCATAAATTTCTTAAGGAAGTATAAGATTCGTAGCGAATTTGAACGATCCGAGTGGATTATAGGAATAAGTAGGTGAAATAAGTAAGGAATGGTGTTCTATAACATCAAATTCCAATAACAAGTGAAATCATAATACAAAATATTGATTAAAACGAAGAACGAACGAAGAACACGAAGAACACGCGAAGAACACGAAGAACGTTGTCGATGGACAAAATTAAAACCATCATAGGATAATTGTTGTTGATGGACAAGTTTAAAACCATCGCGTATAAGTTAGTTGCTTCTTGCTTGGTTAGGAACAGTAGAAACGCTCATGAAGAACGGATTAAAACTTAGCTATAACGAAGTTGTGGTAAAATTTTCGTAAACGACGAACGAGAATTAGAAAGTTAGTAAATGAACCCGAGTGGGTAGGGTTTCATAAGAAAGTAAGAGAACATAGAAAACATGAGTCGTGGACTCAAGAACGAACGAGTTCCGAGTTCGGATGACCGAATTACGGACGAACGAACGAAGAGCGTTAAAAATGTAAAATGAACAAAGGGTAAAGATCAAGCCAATCGAATGGCACGTTAACGGATTTAGATAGAATTTCTGCTAGATGGGTATTAAAGTATGTAAGATAAGGAAGAGAATGGCTTTAGAACGACCTCGTTCCGAGTTATAACGAAGGAGTTATGAGATCACAAAGTAAGCATCTCAAAACTTGATTTAACACTAAGAAACATTTCTAGGGTTTTGTCTCGTAACAGTCAATGGACGGACAGATTATGAGAAGTGGCGCCAGAAAGCCTTGAGCTCTACCATAATCTTCTGGAGAGTGGCGCCGTAGTGCAAGAGACAACAAAGGACTTGGCGCCGCAGCGCCGACTTGTGAAGAGAGGAGAGAGAAGTAGGTCGCGCCGTAGCGCGAGAGGAAAGGAAGGGCACGGCGCTGCAGCGCCGGTGCAGGGCAATACCCAGAAATGAGACTTTATGTGCTCAAGTACTGGGGAATGTGCAAGAAAGAAATAGGAACATGTAGATCACGTAACATAACACTTATGCAGGTGAGTTAAACCTTTAGTAAAGGTTGAACAGAAAGATTAAACGAGATTAAAAGAATATAAACGCGGGTTACGTAACCAATCCGGGGACCGTAGTCGCGATGAACGAACGTGAGGGATTGCTATGGTTGTGATTCCTTAGACGTTGAGCGTTGAGGGTAATGAACATGGGGTTCATATAATGGATAACGAAAGTATTAATAAGATGGGAATTATCAAGAAAGCCGTAACAAACGGTAATAAGATTAATGAAAGCCAAATGTGAGTCGATAAAGAATGAATCCAGAGGGATGACATTTAGTGGTCAGAAAGCCGTAAGAAATAAGAAATTGACTTTAACGAACATTAAGTTTAATGGTTCGAATAAGATAAGAATATAAATCATCCAAGATGATGAACATGAGTAAGACATCTCCGTATGTCATAAAGCCATAAATTGGTAAAGGAAGTTAGTCGTGTAAACTTATATTGCAAGAACACAAACCCTAAGAAGTAAAGTTAACTAAACCAATGCGTAGGTTCAATATATGACTAATTGGTATTTATGTTTTCTCCTTATGTGTTATATAGGAATTGAAATGAGCAGTTCAGCGCATGTTGTAGCTGGGCGTAAGGCAAGTTTCCTAACTTCATTCATATTACATGAATGTTTATTTCTTAAACTTCTCAGATGTTGTGCATATGTGCGATGTATGTACAAGGTGGTAGAATGTATTAGGCCTTGAGCCATAATTTGAACACTTCGGTGTTTCTATGATATGCATTGTTCTGTGATTGAGCTGTTTAATACAAGTATGTTCTGTTTATACATGAACCGTTATTGTTAAGTCTGTGCTAATGATTCTAGCCAGATAGAATGTGTATGAAAAAGGTACAAGAATGAAAGTATTTCAAAGTAAAAGTGGTTGATGTTTTAAGATGATAGGAATCGAGACTATTCATATTATTCAAGCCGCTTCATAACCTTTGTTCGGTTATAGAAGTTCTAAAGAAATGTTTTAATTCTGTAGTTGTATGTTCAACTGTTATGACTTGTTGGGTAATTGAATGCTCACACTTGCTTTAAATGAAAAACAATTTTCAGCGAACAAGGTTAGAAGAACTTAAGGATCCCGTAAAGATCAAGCTGACGGTCTCCAGATGAATTGTCATTCAGAGTGTGAAGGTAGCGAGAAGATCAAGTGAAGACAAGTAATTTAGAAAGATGGATTGAACTCTAGACTAGTTTAAGGAACTATTATGTATCCTTGGTGGCAGATAAAAGTCACTCTTGTAAGATGAAATGAATAATGTATTTATTATTATTTGTAATGAAAAGGGTTATAAGGTTTCGAGAACCCGGGATTTGAGAGTGTATGTCGTTATATTTCAGTATATAATGATGTATGTTGGATGAATGATGTACTCGTGGATTTACGAATCCAAATCCGTGTGAAGATAGACCGGATTTTGGGGCGTTATGTTGGTATCGAGTCGATAGGTTATAAACCTTAGGTAGGAGTACCTAAGACTATAATCGTAGAGAGAAGGATAACAAGATCACCACGTGATCATAGTGACTCGTACTAACAGATGGTTTGTTAAACAATGAATGATTTATAGCTAGTGCTATGAATGAAAGGTGCTATGAAGTAGTACGGGAAGAAGAACTTAGATTGAGTTATGAAGGATAGTATATGAATTAAAGAAAATTCGTATTAAGTAGAGAGAGATTTAGAAGTTGTAAAATTTCAATTGAGGACTCATATCAGCTGAGTTGTATAATTCCTTGTATGGGAGGGGAAATTGTGCGTGGTTTTAGAACAACTTGGCTTCTTATGCGATTTAGTTGTTAAGTTGAAAAATTATTTGTATGGGCGGATAATTATTCTTGGTGTAACAACCGCTTAGCTTCTTATATCCGTCAGTAGCCGAGTTGACCAATTTCTGTATGGGCAGGGAATTGTGTTTAGTTCTACACTCACTTAGCTTCTGGTAGTGATAATCATTTGGATTGGTCGCGCTATCAATATGTATATGGCGAAAAGGTGAATCTTTTCTCATGTATATACTTGATAGGTAGAGAACAATAAGGTAGGTGCGAGTTCTTGAAACTCATACTTATGGTAAGTTTGTGACTCATAATGATATGGTATATTTTTGAACGTCTCAGCGAATGGACGCCTATGGTTTGTCTGGATGTTCTTAAACTCATATTATTGTGGAAAGTTCCTGAACTCATAATGTGTGGAAAGTTGATGGACTGTACTAAGGTATAAGGATGTTTAGACTGAAAATGAGTTGTTTTCAATAGGTTTAGTATTAAAAGTGCTAGAGAAGATTAAGTATTGTCGCAATAAGACAATGAAGGGAGAAATAGGATATTCCAAGACATCTAGATATATTAAGATTTCAAAGTTTATTGAACTCGTGCTGATATGTACATTTTGAAAAGGAAAGAATTGGTTCAACTTTTGGAATCAATAGAATTTTTAAAAGAGCTATTCTTGGTATGTCTATACTAATTGCTTCGGCTAGACAGAAATTGATTTAAAATATTCACAATGAATTTTATATCGTCTGTGCATTCGATGCAAGGGTGGTAAAACGATGGAGTTGTTAATACCATTGAACCTGGTGTTGGATGTGATCTTAGGAACAGCAACCCGCTATAGTGTGATGTTTAATAACAAAGTCACAAACTGACGAAGTCCTCAATGTACTATAAAAAGTACGGTATCATGACGTCATAAACCGTTTTGATGTATTGCGAAAAGAATTTAAAGAAGTAGTCAACGTCAATTGAGTTGACTAGACGAATGTTTCACGTTGATATCCAATTTATTGGTATGGTCTAAGCGACTTGATTCGGCTAGACAAATGGTATGTCATCGAGTTTTTTTTGTGAACTTGTTCCAAACCAAATTGTTTTGGTGCGGAATCTAAAGATTTAGTCTGAGGAGGACATAGAAGAGGTAGTTACTTTCTTTGTGATTGTAAACTGACCGTTAAAGAAGGGCTTATGGCGAAATGTTGGTTAACCCATTAAGAGTTCATGGTCGATTTGACCCTCTGCAAAAGTATGAAACGTTTTAAGAGTCAATTTTAAATTCCTCATTATTCCTTCTGCTACATTATTCTTGATAGGTTATGGGGGTTAGGAATGAGGGAAAGATAACAACTCCGTTGAAGTGAAGTTGAGAAGAAAAGTAGGCTAAAATTTTGAGGACGAAATTCTGTGAAGAAGGGGTGATGTGATGAACCGGGTAAGGGTGTGGTTTTAAGAAATTTTGAGGACAGAATTTTTATAAGGAGGGAAGAATGTGACGACCCGGAAATTCGGATCGTCCAGAATTTAGGTTTAAAGAATTAGTTATTAATAAAAGAAATTTTTATTAATATTATTATATGCTATGTGTTTATTAATTGTTCTATAACCTAGGATGATTATAAGTCGGGAGTATTCTGGCTACGAGCTAGTCTGAGAGGGTAAGAATTTTCAAGACAAAAATAGAAGTTTTCCGGGAACAAAATATTTTTCAGGGAAAAAGACGAAATAGGCACTATTAATTCATTTCAGCTCGGAGATTTATTTTGAAATTTCGAGAAGTTATTGATTACATATAATTCTGAGACGTGATGGAATATTCAATAATATTTCAGTTATGGCAAAAAAGAAGTTTTCGCCTGCGGACTAAAAAGCTAAGGGTTAGGAAAAGTGAGTTCCGAGGATTTAATGATCATGTATAATAATTAGGGTTATTATGCATGAGAAATATGATGATAAGACTAGTTATTATATGAGTATAATAAGAAGATTAGTACGACGTATAATACGAATATCGTACGAGCTATATACGAAGAAAATACGAGAATACGAGAAAGAGATGCGTAGAATACGATTAGTCTTAATGGACTTTGAGTTCATGGACTTTGTAGAATCTAATTGGACTTCGATTATGTCAAGCCCAACGCTTTGTGATATCAAGCCCAAAATAGGCCCAATAAGAATTAGGGTTAAGGCCCAAACCAAGAAAAGAAACTGCGGATCGAACCGATGGGTAAACGGATGGGTAATAACCAATGGGGAAACCCATGGTGTGACCCATGGGGCAAGAGGGGCGGCCACTTGGCCACCAAGTAAACTTGGTGGCTAAGCCATGAATAGTAAGGAGGAGGGGGGAAAAATGACCAAATTGCCTCTAATTGGAAATTCTATAAATAGTAAGCTTAATTCATTTAAATTGGATTTTGAAAATCCTACACCTTAGAGAGAGAGAGAGAGCGGGTTTGGATGAAGAGGGAGAAGGAAGAACATGAGAATGAATGATCGGATCGAAAGTGTTCATGAAATAGAAAAGCTTGCAAATCGCCAGCTTTGTCTACTGGGAGAAAAATAAGAAGAAGAGGTAATCTAAAACCTAGCTTCTAATAGAATTTTCTTTTAAGTTTAATATGTTTAAAACATAAATTAATGAAGATAAGAAGTAGATAAGGTTAGAGATGAGTTCATACGAATGAAATCGTGAGAAAAGAAGAAATAAGAACTTAGAAATTTAGTTTATAAATTTCTTAAGGAAGTATAAGATTCGTAGTGAATTTGAACGATTCGAGTGGATTATATGAATAAGTAGGTGAAATAAGTAAGGAATGGTGTTCTATAACATCAAATTCCAATAACAAATGAAATGATAATCCAAAATATCGATTAAATCGAAGAACGAATGAAGAACACGCGAAGAACACGAAGAACGTTGTTGATGGACAAATTTAAAACCTTCATAGGATAATTGTTGTTGATGGACAAGTTTAAAACCATTGCGTATAAGTTAGTTGCTTCTTGCTTGGTTAGGAATGGTAGAAACGTTCATGAAGAACGGATTAAAACTTAGCTATAACGAAGTTATGGTAAAATTTTTGTAAAAGACGAATGAGAATTAGAAAGTTAGTAAATGAACACGAGTGGGTAGGGTTTCATAAGAAAGTAAGAGAACATAGAAAACATGAGTCGTGGACTTAAGAACGAACGAGTTCCGAGTTCGGATGACCGAATTACGGACGAACGAACGAAGAGCGTTAAAAACGTAAAATGAACAAAGGATAAAGATCAAGCCAATCGAATGGCATGTTAACGGATTTAGAATGAATTTCTGCTCGATGGGTATTAAAATACGTAAGATAAGGAAGAGAGTGGCTTTGAAACAACCTCATTCCGAGTTATAACGAAGGAGTTATGAGATCGCAAAGTAAGCATCTCAAAACTTGATTTAACACTTAGAAACATTTCTAGGGTTTTGTCTTGGAGCCGCTGCGTCGGATAGACTGTTAGAAGTGGCGCCGCAGCACGAGCTCTACCATAATCTTCTGAAGAGTGGCACCGTAACGCGAGAGATAACAAAGGACTTGGCGCCGCAGCGCTTGTCTATGTGCATATGTGCGATATATGTACAAGGTGGTAGAATGTATGAGGCCTTGAGCCATAATTTAAACACTTCAGTGTTTCTATGATATGCATTGTTCTGTGATTGAGCTGTTTAATAAAAGTATGTTCTGTTTATACATGAACCGTTATTGTTAAGTCTGTGCTAATGATTCTAGCGAGATAGAATGTGTATGAAAAAGGTAGAAGAATGAAAGTATTTCAAAGTAAAAGTGGTTGATGTTTTAAGATGATAGGAATCGAGACTATTCGTATTATTCAAGCTGCTTCATATCCTTTGTTTGGTTATAGAAGTTCTAAAGAAATGTTTTAATTCTGAAGTTGTTTGTTCAACTATTATAACTTGTTGGGCAATTGAATGCTCACACTTGCTTTAAATGAAAAACAATTTTCAGCGAACAAGGTTAGAAGAACTTAAGGATCCCGTAAAGATCAAGCTGACGGTCTCCGGATGAAATGTCATTCAGAGTGTGAAGGTAGCGAGAAGATCAAGTGAAGACTTGTAATTTAGAAAGATGAATTGAACTCTAGACTAGTTTAAGGAACTGTTATATATCCTTGGTGGCGGATAAAAGTCACTCTTGTAAGATGAAATAAACAATGTATTTATTATTATTTGTAATGAAAAAGGTTATAAGATTTCCAAAACCTGGGATTTGAGAGTGTATGTCGTTATATTTTAGTATATAATGATGTATGTTGGATGAATGATGTACTCGTGACGTACGAAATCCTGGTGTGAAGATAGACAGGATTTCGGGGCGTTACAATATTGGTCTGAACTTTTTACCAAATTTGGAACTTTTTGTGTCGGGGTTACTATTCACGTATATGGCACTATTCACATATACGACACTATTCACGAATACGGTACTATTCACCGAAAAATGAAATTTTCTCCTTTTTGTCCAAGATGTCTATTATGGTTACTATCTTTGATTGTATCTATGTTTTGATCTTTATTCTTGAATTTTGCTTCAAAATTGGTTATTATGGAGTATTATTGATCTTGGATAAACTGTAATACGAATCTCTAATATTTGTTATATTGTTTCACTGGATTCGTTCCTTTAAAATATTTTTCACCATCCTCAGTCCTAAATGATGATATTACTAAATATCTTTGGCCTGTAGTGCAAAGATGAATGATTACCTAATGAATATCTTTGGCTCGTAGTGCAAAGATGAACAGGTGTTGTTGAGATGAACATGAACAACTGGTGATACAAATGAATATCTTTGGCTTGTAGTGCAAAGATGAATATTTGATTCAAGATGTATATTGATTGATGTTACAGGGATAAAATATTGATGATGGACTTTTAAATCTTAGAGGATAGTGGAATTCTTTCTCTACTTGACTCTTCTAATGAATTGTTGTTTCCGCTGCAGTTGTTGATCTAAAACTTGTTGTCTATTATATTTTATCAAAAATTTTCCCTGTTGAAGACTAATGATAAATTGTTGTATATTATCTTAGTCATAATATTCTTTACTGGGCTAGTTGAGCTCACCCTTTTCCTTTTTGTTCCATTTTTCTTCTCAAGAGGTGAGAACATAGCGAGAACTAAATGGGGTATGGAGTGATGGTTCGAAATAGTTGTATTAGTAGTCCTCACTATTTTGTAAAATAGTGTATCAATAATTGTAATGAGGACTCCTTTTGAGTTTGTATACTACATTATTAGACAATAGTTGTATTCAAACTCACAGTATATGTGTTGTCGTATTTTGCACAACAATTGTATTACTGAAGTTGTATTAATTTATGTACCATGTATTTGGCGACTCAGAATGGGTGATGTATACCTATTTTGGGGGCGTCACAACATGCATGTGAATCAATAGTACACACATGTGAACAAATAGTTATAAGCATGTGAATTAATAGTAATTAATTGCTCATTTATTCGATTAATTACCCGATTGGTCAATATAACCTCCAGACATCCATTATTATCGAAATAGATGTCTATTTCCACTAACACTAATAATCCCAACAAAATGGAAATATCAATTTTATCTTTAATCAACACGAACTTCTTCATCATTAATATTATAACTCGCAATATTTAACAACCAGATCATTCCCAGGAAAGAGGGGACTTTTCGATAAGGATTTCTCCATATTGGCGCGCAATTAGGTGACCAAACCTCTCCTTGACAGAACTTTCTAGACATTGTCAATATTGCAAATAATAATATGAATAACTTTGTCGTCTAATTTATTTATTTAATAATATAAGATATTATACAGATGATACTGTGATAATAATTGAATCAATAATATGAGAGATATTATGCAGCAACTACTGTAGAAATAATTGAGTATAACTGTGTGACTTCTCACGTAAGCATCAATAATCAATACCATGTGCTACTATGTAACCACACGTATTACTGTACTTTTACCACCGGGTAGTTCAACAGTTTAACCGTAAAACTTTCGTCGGTATTTTTATAAAAAGATAATTATGTCATTTTCTAACAACGACAATACTTCCGTTGTGGGGTCCACCAATGATTGTGCCGTCGTACGAATATCCCTTGTTAAAACGAATATTCCCCGACCAATCGAATATTATATAACCACTTGCTTACTTTGCAAACTTTGTAAATAATACCCACAACTATAACATTATATCAAATCCACATCATAATATTCAACAATATATTTCGAGAAAAATTAATCTTTATTCATAAAAGTTGGGGTCTTACAACCTCCCCTTGTTATGAAATTTCATCCTCGAAATTAGGGTGCGTACCTGGTATGTCGAAGAGGTGAGGATACCTTGACTTCATTTCAGATTCTAACTCCCAGGTCATTTCCTTAACATTGTGGTTTCTCCACAAAACTTTGACTTGAGGTATAACCTTGGAGCGTAAAATATGATCCTTCTTATCCAAGATTTTAAAAGGTACCTCTTTATACGTTAAATCTTCAGTTATCTCGTCCGTTTCTAATTCAATATTGTGGTTTGGGTCTTTCACATATTTACGTAACATAGATATGTAAACAACGTTATGAACACGAGACATATTTGGCGGTAAGGCGAGTCTATAGGCCATAGTTCCTACTCGGTCGAGGATTAAAAATGGGCCAATGAATCGAGGATTGAGCTTTCCTCTCTTTCCAAATCTCGTAACTCCTTTCCATGGAGCAACACGTAACAACACATGATCTACAATATTGAATTCCACGCCCTTTCGATGAAGATCAGCATAACTCTTTTGTCTATCTTATGAGGTTTTTATACGTTGTCAGATCGTTTGAATCTTTTTCGTAGTCATACGTACCAACTCCGGTCCCAACAACGCGTTGCTTGACCACCTCATCCCAAAGATATCTTTGGAAACGACACTTTCTTCCATACAACGCCTCAAATGGAGCCATGCCAATACTTGCTTGATAACTGTTGTTGTAGGAAAACTCCACCAATGGTAAGAACTTGTCCCAATTTCCTTTGAGGTCAAGGACACAGAGTCTTAATAAATCTTCAAGAGTTTTAATAATCTTCCCCGACTGCCCGTCCGTTTGAGGATGATATGCCGAACTAAATCCTAAATTTGTGCCCATAGCTTTTTGCAAACTAACCCAAAATCGTGATGTGAATCTTGGGTCTTGATCAGAAACTATGGATACTGGCATACCATGCAATCTTACAATCTCGTTTATGTACATAAGAGCAAGACGTTCAAGTGTATAAGTTTCTCGTATCGCTAAGAAATGAGTAGACTTGGTCAATCTATCAACAATGACCCAAATCGAATCTATGCCTTGAGAAACCTTGGGAAGACCAGTAACAAAATCCATAGTAATGTGCTCCCACTTCTATTCTGGAATTTTAAGTGGTTGCAATGGACCTTTTGGCACTTGATGCTCCGCCTTGACTCGTTGACAAGTTAGACCCCTTGAGATAAACCCCGCTATCTCTCTCTTCATATTGCTCCACCAAAATATATGTCGAAGATCACGATACATTTTGGTACTCCCAGGATGGATTATAAACGGTGTGTTGTGCACCTCCATCATGATTTTATACTTCAAGTCAGAATCGTTAGGAACACAAAGTCTGAAGTTGACTAGAAGTATTCCTTCTTCATCGATTCTTACTTCCGGAATAGCACCTTCTTACATTTTCTTCCTCATATGCATCAGCTCCAGGTCTGTAGCTTGAGCAGCTTTAACTTTATCGACTAAAGTCTGTTCTACTCGTATATTCGCCATCATCACATGGGTCCATGGAGTCTTTAACTCTATCTCCATCCTTTGTAAGTCATACAAAATGGGCCTTTGCGTTGACAATATCGCACTCGTACCTGCATATGATCTTCTACTCAATGCGTCAACTACTACGTTCACTTTTCCAGGATGGTATTGAATGGTATGATCGTAATCTTTCAATAGCTCAAGCCATCGTCGTTACCGCATGTTGAGTTCCTTTTGAGTGAAGAAATATGTGAGGCTTTTATGATTCCTATAGATCTACACCTTCTCTCCATACAGGTAATGCCTCCAAATCTTAAGCGCAAAAACGACAGCTGCCAACTCTAGACCATGAGTAGGATAATTCCTCTCATATTCCTTGAGTTGTCGTGAGGCATAGGCTATGACTTTCACATGTTTCATGAGAATACATCTTTACCCTTTGCCTGAAGCATCACTATAGATGACAAATCCCTCCAAGCCAGATGGTATTGTCAGAACAGGTGCTGAAATGAGCCTCCTCTTGAGTTCTTGAAAACTCTTCTCACATTCCTCGCTCCAACTGAATTTTATATCTTTTCGAGTCAATTGAGTTAATGGAGTAGTGATTCGAGAAAAGCCTTCTACGAATCTCCGATAATAACCAGCTAAGCCAAGAAAGCTACGCACTTTAGTCACTGACTTAGGTTGCTCCCAGCTTTGAATTACTTCAATCTTTGCCGGGTCAACAGATATTCCATGATTTGAACCTCGGATCTGGTCCGCCACAATACTACTATCGTCAAACTATTTATATTTTGTATTTGTGACAGCCCGAAAATTTGGAATATTTTTAAAAATTTTATTAATTGATTTATGGTTCAAAATTAGAACCCAGACAGAAAATAAGTGTATGGATTTGACGTTTTTGTAAAAGAATTTTAACGATTTCAAAATTTTTGGAAAAGAACTTGAATGATTTGATAGACTATAAGTGATAGTCTGATAATGAGTTATATGTTTAGTGTATGAGTTCATAAGATTATGTGTATGTGGTTCTAGTATTTTAATTATATACTAGTAACCTAATCTAAGAATTGTGGACCATGTCTCAATTTATTAAATTATTTTGTATGAATATATGAGTAAGTGAATTAAGAATTAAGTTATGTAACCTAATATATATGTATTAGGTGTGATAACTAAATAACCTAAGAGGTTATAATATGGGAGAATATTAGTATATAAATATATATACTAAGTCTAAGAGATTTAATTTTTATATCTCAACTAATTAAATTTATAACCTAATTATAGCAAGTCTAATTGGGTTAAGAAAATAAATGTACATGAGTAAGGATTTATGTTATAATTGAGGAAATGAAAACCCTAATTAAATAATTAGGGAATGGTAAAATAAGAAGTGTTGGAAGATGTTATTTGTTGTAGCCCAAACATTGTTAATTTGAAAGCCTAGATGAATTATTGGATAGCCCAATTGTTGGCCCAATTAAGGATGGGCATTTGGACATTTAATATGCTAAATAAGAATTAAAAAGAAATCAATTTTTAAGGATAATAATGCCACATGGCTAGCCCATACAAGATAGGAGAGAAGGGGAGATGAATGTGATGATGATTTACTTTAGTGGGTGACCAACTCTTCCATGTGTCACTCCTTTATTTAACCAACATTCTTAACCAAAGTTACAAGCAACCTTATAATGATGAAGAAAGAGAAAGCAAGAAGGAGTTGTTGGGAGATTAATATGAGATATACAAATATATCTACATATTTATTTTTACTAAACCACAAAAGCAATTTCATTTCTCTCTCATCCTATTACTTCTTATTAGCTATCAAAAATAAAACTAGGGAGAGAGAAAGAGAGCCTAAGAGTTTGGCAGCCACAAGAGGTAGAGGAGGGGAGATTTTGATCTTCCATGCCAACCAAGATCCATCACATAGTTTGGAAGAAAAAGATATGTCATGAAATCAAAGGTATAAAACCAAACCTAAGTTATCCTTTTATTTAGGTTATTTTGATGGAATAAAGATCTAAGGTTTCAAAACTCAAAAATCTTAGATCTATAGAGTGTTTTATGTGTAGATCTACCCATATTGGGTGTTGATTTTGTTGGAATAAAAAAGAATATAAAAATAGAATTTTTCGGAAAGCTAAAACTTGAAAGTGTGATCTAGCTTTTGATTTTTTTTAAATCTATGATGGATATTTGTGATTTATCTTTTTGGGATACTAGATCTATGTATTAAGGATAAAATACCTTTGGAATCACTCGATTAGGTTGAAAAATGAGCAAGTTATAGAATTTATCCCAAATTACTCAAAGCTAAGAAAAAATTGTTAGAGCAACAGTTTTTACCAGCCACTTCTGGGCAAATTTCCAAGCGCTTAACCTATCCAAATATGGATTGTGATAGATGTAAATTGTAGATCGGAAAGACACGAATCCAAAAAAATTGACAGATCGTTAATAGGAGTTATAGATCTCATTTTATTTAAGTTTTACCAAAGGACTCCAAAACTGCAAAACGACAATTCGCTATTGTGAAGAATTTTTCAGGGGCTGTTTCGGCCACTTAAATTGTGTAATAAATTCCGGCCTTTTGGGACATGAAAATATATGGTATCAAGTACCTCCTGTCCAAAAATGAGCTCATTCCGACTTAAAATGACCAAGTTATGACCATTTCAATTTCTGTGATTTTCCGATAAAAATCACTATAATCGGAGTTTTATAACTCCGATGGCCACAAAATTTAAACTGGAGCATCACGTTAACAAGTATAAGATTGTGCCAAGAGATGGGAATTTCTGGAGTTGAGCATGATAGGGCTAATTTCTTAAGCTACGTACTAAAAATGATTTTTGAAAAATACCAAAGGAAGTTGGAAAATTTTGGAAAAATACTTTTTGTGTATGAAATATATGTATATGTGTTTGGGCAAAGGATGGAAAAATAATAATTTGATTTGGTATTTTCGTTAAAAGGATATGGAATCCAGCTTGCTGGATTGAAAAATCTGATGAATCCAACTTGCTGAATTGAATATCAGTTTACTGTTTTGAAAATGTGTTGAGTCCAGTTTGCTGGATTGCAATCTAGTTACTGGATGTGATATCCAGTTTGCTGGATTGCATTTTAGTTTACTGGATTGGCCATCTAGATACTGGATTTTGAATCCAGCTTGCTGGATTCCAAATCTGGTTTGCTGGATTGGTATTTGACTTATGTGTTCAAGAAACACTTTTAATATATGAGATTAGAGTATTTAAATCATAAATATGATAGTAATGATTGAAAAATCAGTTTAAATGATAAATAGTAATAAATATTTAAAAATTATTACAAACTTATGAAAATTATTTTGACTGCTTAGAAAATTATTGAAGTTAATTGTTAAGTGATAAGTCAGAGTTTAATTGAACTTAGACTCGATAAAAGTCCGACTAGACCTTCGGGATGTTAGAATTGTGTCGGGTTCAACTCAGACTGCAATAGTTTGACTTGATACCGAGTCTTATATGTGTTATAGACTGATAGGGTTATGTGTTTAGGTTATTCTATGCTTATATATATATTATATTATTATATTGTGATGATATTATTCTAATTTTGCAGATCTATATTACTAATATTAGGTCTTCGAATAAGGTGTTATAAATTGCGTTGCGATAATCAACGGTTTAGGCAAGTTTATTTTTACTTAACTCTACTAAGAGTGTTTCATTCGGATAAGCTTATGGCTAATCATTGTTGATTGCCAATAATAATTGTACTCTGTACATATTGCATGTATAAGTCAGGTATGAAAGGCTGATCACCTTCATTACCAGTTGGTTTCAGATATATTTGTTCATGTATAATACTTGTTCAGTCATAAATTTGTTCCTGCTAGTTCACAATTATATTGTTGAATTATAGCCAGCCAATTATTTAAATCATTTCAATCATGATATATCGTTATATTGTTGAATTTAAACTTGCTGGGCAACTTTCATGCTCACCCTTGCTATATCATGATAAAACATTGCAGATTAAGATGAACGCGTCCGATACAGGAAAAGATTAAAGAAAGTTCCAGCTTTAGTTTATGTATGTGATTAATAATGTAATAGTGTAGTTTGATAATAAAGTTATGTGTTAGATATTTATGAATTATGTATAAGTTAAGGTTACTCGACCTTAGGGAATAGTGTGTAATGTAATGTATAAACAATTTATGTTTATATCTTCCGCAAATAGTAATAGTTGTATAGAATAATCGAACTGGATCCGAGGTGATTTAGGACCTGGATTCGGGGCCGTCACAGTATATTCATAATATAACTTTACTTATTACAATTTAGAATATAAATTATTTCTATTTCCAGAATATGTGTAATGACCCCAAACTTTTATAAGTTTCTAATCTTGGTCATTTACTATTCCAGTTTTACATCACATTCGATGTTATACAAATATGCGAAATAATTTAAACTTTTTCAATCTCCTTTGAAAAATAAATATTTTATTGATATCTTAACTCGAGTCAATTACAAATCCCTGAATAAAATTATTCTATGATTTATTCAATTTCTGTATAAATCTTTACATCTCGATTCGAATTTCTCTATGTATCACATAGTACAACTTAACAGATATTACACATTATAAACTATTATCATGTACATCTACTAGAACCTAAACATGGTTCAAGAGCATCTAGTTAAATAATAAATCAATCTCCTTCGATACTATTGGACTTTATCAATCAAGTAGTACGTAACCTTTATCGTGTATCATTAACCTACAAAAGTGGTTATTTGCAAGGGTGAGCTCGACAGCCCAGCAATTCTAACAGTTTTAATGCAGCACATAGCATATAATAATATATTCAGTTCATGCATTTATAATCAATTAATATTTACTACGCATGTTACTTCACACATAACAGGCATAGAGATTTACTAACATAAGCATATCATCAAAGATCAACTTTCATATTTCATACATATCTCATATGCATTTCATATATATACATCAACATTTTCATGGCCTAATATAGCTCAACTAACAGTTATCGAATTCATATAACAAATAAGAACTGAAAGACTTGCCTTCATAGTTTATGAACTACGACTTAACTGCTTAACGCTTATCTGCACTTCGTGTATTCCTAAACAGTTATATAATCATGGATTCGTATCCATTAGTTACATATTCATACATTCTCAATGTAATAATAATGTTACATTGTTCTCTATCTTGGTTTTTAAAACCTTCCCTTTTTTGCTTTCTTAGTAAACTCTTATAATAGCTATGTATATAGTACACCTTAGCTACACATGCTTGATTTGTTATATGTTCGTTACACATTTCAAACTCATAGATGAATGTTTCATATATGTCTTACATTTTGCAAACTTTAATAAATTTTAACAAATTTGGGTTTTATATAACCATTACACGCTCTTAAGCTTAAAACATCATCCATGTCAAGTACTATAGCTTAGGATAGTACTATAAGTAAGTTGCCAAAATTAGAAAGCAAATAAAATGTCCAGATCAAATTGTTCTGTAGCGCAGCTGAGCTGAGGTTAGGCTTGGGACTGGCGCAGCTACGCCGTCCCCTGGCGAGACCAAGTTAAGTATTTATTTTATGGTTTTATCTAGGTTCTTAGCACGCATGACTGTTAACACATAACTTATCCTCGTGTTAAGAGGTCTTAGCCCAAGTTGGGTGTCTCGTGTTTTTACTTTAAGTTGTTTTCACTAAGTAGGTTCATGTACAAGGAATGAACTATCTTAACCATTTCATCACGTAAGGATGTTAAATGCCTATAACGCGTATGCTCGTATATATTCAACTCATTAGTTCATCATTTGAGAAATCATTACAATTCATACTCGCACGACTTATATGGTGTCTAACTAGATGAGCACACATGTAAGCAATGTTTATAAAAGCTTAGTTTCGCAAGGCGTTCAAATTCACTTTTAAAAGTCATTCTAGGCCATGCTAAAGCAACTAGGTGAAACTTTAAATCTCATTTCATAGCTAACTAAGCCATGTATGTATGTTATTACGTTTAGAACTTTAAGTCCACAAGTTACTTTAAGTTAGTTCTCAAAGTTTCAAGTTTTCTTTAGAAAACATTTTCAACTAAGCTATTGTAGGTTAATAATAAGTAAAGCCACTTTAAATCACTTCTCATGCTTAGGTATACTCATATCTCAACAATAGGTATTGTAAGAACCCGGATATTCAGAAAAATATTAAAATAAGAATTTAATGAATAAAATTCGTAAGTATGAAATGGGTTCGAATAAAAACATTTATGTGATACGAGGTATGTAGGAATGTTTTACATAGGGTAATATGAACTATGTAATATGTGATTTTTGTGATTTATAAGTATATTATTATTATATATTGTTATTGATCACAGAGATAATTCAGTTGAGATAAAAGAAGTGGATAAAATTTTCTATCAATAGTAGTTTATAGGATTATTTTATCATAGTAAGTAGGTGACATTAATGTATAATTGTCATTTTCTTGTGTATGTGTACTAATAACTGGTATGATTATAATATAGGTTATTGATAGTACGTAAGTTATCCGCGAATGGGTTTGGATAGTGAAACATGAGTTAGTTGAGAGAATTAACTGATAAGAATAAATATTGGTTAATTGATAGTTGAGAGTTATATTATGGAATAATATAACGTGTATGTTAAACCTTAAATATCTATGGTAATATAGTACAAGGTTTAAATTACTTAAGTAAAGGAGTGAATTAATATGTGTGTTGAATATGTGGTACTTTATATATGTTACTCAGAATGGTAATATGTGAGAAAGTTCTAATATTAGAATAACGTTAAATATATATACGTTATTAAAGGAAGAAATAAGTCATTATATCTTTAAATGGATATTTAATATTTGAAGAATTATTTTGGGAACAATTTATAGAGGAGAGAGAAATAATAATTATATATTTCTAATAGAGGATATTAAAATAATTTCTAATATTGAGTTATTTTAATAAAAGGAAGAAATGTTATTTTTGAATAATAATATTACCTTATATATTTTTGAATGAGGTATGATTAATAATATAGTAAATATATTAAAATGTATTTGCTATATGTAAATAAATTGATGGAAACAATTTAATATAATAGAAAATAAACTTATTATCTATTTTCTATATATAATATATGTACATGTGTCGTATATATAGTTAATTGATATTATATTAAGAATAATATCTTGAGACAATAAGAAAATTAATTTCTAATTGTAAATGTCTTTATTGAGAGAAAACATAATATTTATGTTATAACAAAATACATAAATTCTAATGTATTTTCAAGGAGTTAATTAATGAAAGAAAACTAAGTTATTTTAAAATATTAATTAACTTAAGTTATTATTTTATCGTGGATGTTATCATTTAAATAATTATTGGTTAGAGATGGAAGAGGTTGTCTTGGGACAATCGAATAATTATACGTATAGTGTATAATTTAAATAATTAATAGAGTAGATATTAATTATTTTAAGTGTAAAGGTTATACATATTACAAGTGTAAGGTAAGCTAAATAAATTAGCATTGAGGTAAAGTGTGTCACACAAACTTTATACTAAATAATGTGTAATATGGGAAAAGCATTTGAGTAGTAGTATCATCTAATTACCTACTGCTTGAGATTTAATGTGGTGTGATATTTAATATAGAGTAAAAGTAATTAAATCATAAAGTTGATTTAAATAAGTTTTGTTATCAAATCCAAGGTGATGAGACAATTATATGTATATTACATCACACCTACTACCTTGCAATGATAAATCATATTGTGACACTAAGTTATAATATATGGTTGATATGTGTATACAACATTGCATAAGAATAAGAGTGGTGTATAAGTATATAGTCTAATGTTGCAAGAAGGATGTGTATTTGGAAATTGTCCCAAAACTAGTGTCCTAATTGCTCCCTATTCTCATTCACATGTTTGGCAAAAAGGCTAAAGCCTATCTCCTTTCTTCTTCATTACATTGTAGTCTAATAATGGCTAGAAGGATGGGGGAAGTGGAGTTGGTAACCAACTCTCCAACATCCAATGGCTTCTTCTTCTTCCCCTTGGATTAGTTCAATGTGCAAAGCCATGATTTGGATAATCCTTCCTCTATAAATAGAGACTCCTTCATCTTATTTCTCTTTTGTTGAGATGTGTGAGAAGTGGCTATGAAGAGTCAATAAAATTGGAGAGTAATCAGAAGTTATGAAGGATATGCTTAGCATATTGAAGCATTCAAGAGGTAATAACATTAACTTAAATGCTCTAGATTTCCTAAGTTTGCAATTCCTTAGAAATATCATGAAAAAGTAGCTTTTGAGTCACAAAATTGATGGCTAATGTAAAAACCCAAAACCCTAATAAAACTCGTATGTATAAATCCCGTTATAAAAAATAAAATTTCTCTTTTCTGAATGTGTTACGTGTTATTATATACTTGGTTTGACAAAATTGACCAAATAAATTTTTATCCGAAAAACGTCGTGCTTGACACCTCGTGCTTAAATTTTTTTCCATAATCAGACTTTTCGGTAAAATTAATTTGACAAGTTGCTTTGTCGTGCTTACACTGACAAAACGCTTTGTCATGCTTGTTAGGATTAGTGAGTAAATCCTAATTAGCAAAACCCTAACCCTAATAAACCCTAATTAGCTAATCTAACTCTAATTAGCTTATGTTAACACTTAATCATGGTTAGTAAACTTCTATTAGGTACTAATTAACATTACTTAACATTCCTAATCATTAGAAACAAAACCCTAATCAAGATTAGTGAAGATTTAAGCCTAATTAAGCTACTAACTTAAACAACTAGCTCACAAGTAGGTTGGGAGTCACCATTACAAGTTTTAAAACATCACATGACATGCTTCCAAACTCCCAAGCATCAGAAGAGTCATAGATCAGATCTTTATAGAGGCAAGTAAGTAAAAAAATGACTAAAAAGCCAAGTTGGAAAATTCTATAAATAGAACCTTGAAATTTGAAAGCAAACCCACTTAATTCTCAAAGCCTAGATACACTTATAAACCTACCATATCAAGCCTAGGTGTTATCGCAACAAGATCGTGGTTAGAATCACAAATTTCTCAAGAAAAGGTGCAAACCCTAGTTCATAAATTTCTCTTTGATCTTATGTTAGATTTGTTGTTTAGATGTTTAGAATATTGTATTAGGATGTTAGAAAGTATGCTAGAATGGTAGAACACGTTTTCATAACATCTAGATGCCTTAATTAAGCGTTTTATGAAATCTGGGAATTTTGAAAAAAATGGTCTGACAGCCGAATGTCAGGGCTTTTCGATTCATATGTGTTTATGTTTTGGTCTGTTAATCGATTGATATTTGTAGCATGTAAGTAGGTCTTTAATCTGGAAAAAAAAAATAGGTTCAGATGAACCATATATTCCAAGATATAATCAGTCAAAGTGGTTTGACCATTCACGGAAACTGGTTTTCTGGGTTGCCCAGAAAGCTCAAGAACAAATTAAACCCATATTTTGAATTTATGTTTAATCATCTTCTGATTGTTAATTATTTATGTTTTTGTTATAAATTAGTACTCTAGTATACATACTACATATCTATGATCTTCAATCGAACAAACAACTCATAGGATTACCGGAATTATTGGTCAAAAGTAGTTGACCGAGCATGACCAAGTTTTCTGGGTTTTCCAGAAAACTGAAGAACACGAAGAACAGTTGTTAGCTATACTTTGACCATCATAAATAGAGATCTTAGAATTATGATTTGTTCATGTTAATGTTATATATATGTACCCTGGTATATAGACTACATGTTACAACAAACAAAACATACATCTAATACACCGAATCAAAGTTATTCAAGCCACAAAACCGCTTGACCGGGCCGACCAATCGCTTACAGGTTACCTAGAAATCCAAGAACAGCTCTGACAGTAACTTTGAATCTTTATAATTTCGTGTTAGATGTAGATTAAAGCCTTCTTACTGCTTGATCTTGTACTATTACATAAGTACTACAACACCAATACTTTACTCCGTAGAAAATCATTACCAAAACCGAAAGTTATTTAATGGTCAAACTAGCCACTCGACCACGAAGCAAATACTACTTGAAATTAAGAACACCTACAATGACACTTTCTCATCACTTTGTAGAGCTTTAAATGACGGACAAAATTAAATTTTTAGAAATAAATTATAAAAAATTAGAAATAATTAATAAAAAATAGTTTTAAAAATTATATTAAATTATTTCTCATATTTCTACAAAAATGTAATAATTATTTTATTTTATTTAGATATTATTTATAATTAACTTATTAATAAAGTAATTAGAATAATTACTTTTAAATACTAAATAATAATGTAAAAATATAATTATTGAAATAAAATCATTATAAATTATTATAAATTATTTAATAATATTAAATAATGTTTTTTATAAAATTTTAGTAAATATAAATTACTTATAAATAGAAATAAATTGTTTAAAAATTATTTAAAGGATAAATAAATATTTTAAAAATACTTTAAACCTTCTAAAATATATTATAAGGATAATTAAATTATTTAAAAATATAACCAAATTTTATAAATAAAATTTAGTTCATTTATCAAAGGTATTAAAAGTCAAACCCTATTAAATCTAACCTGGTATTAAATAAATGTTTTATTTGAGTATTGTTATCAATACTAACGTGTTAGATTTATATTCTTGAACGTCATAGGTACTTAATAGCGTTCGAATAGTATAACTTGACTGATCTACGCTCAGGCAAGTCTTCTATACCCAATTTATTACTTATGCAAAATTTATCAACCCTGTTTATTCGCTGAACAAGATTCTATCTTGCTATACTGTTGATATAGTACACCTATGTTGAATTACCTATTATTGAAAAGTTATTGCTATAGTTCCAACATGAATAAGAAATGAATTATTTATTCATATAATATTGTTTATTGAGCATAAACTGTTGTATCGAGCCAAATTGTTTTGGTAAGACAATCGTATACTGAAGTTGAGTATCCCGTAAGGGAACAAAGTGTAGTCAATGAATATATTGACAGTAAATTGTAAGTGTAATTGAGCACTGTAGGTGATATGCATACTCCTAGGATGTTGAATAGGCTGATCCCCTATCTCATATCTGAACAGAATTTCTAAGTCTTTGTGACCGTATGTAAATGATAAAATTCTAGAACTAGTTGGAATTAGAAATCCTAAAATGGTAACAACTATCAGTCGAAATTTGAATTGTTATAATTCTTCAAATCCTATATTGTTATAAATATACAACTTGTTGAGCATGTCATAGCTCACCCTTGCAAATTATTCCCTTTGCAGTTTTAGATGATAATCCTGGAACATCTGGAGTAGATAAAGGGAAGCGTCCCTACATAGATTAGATTATATTCTTGTCTCAGATGAATACCTTGTAATAAGAACTCATATGAGAATTTTGTAATAGAATCATAATATTATGATATATATAACATCTTTTATTTCCATGAACTGTTTTTCTTACATATATAGATGTAAAGTAAGATGTCTTCTATTCTAGTTGAGATCATTGGGAACTATTTATCCGATTGAGGTGTTAATAACATGGACTATTCATGTTTTTTATTAATACTCGAATTTCAGATAGATAGTCACTATCGATACGATAAGTATGTAATCGCATGACATAGACTATACATCCGGGTGAGGGTATTGGTAATATGGATTGTTCATGTTATTATCGATACTCTCAATTTTGGATAGATAGACTCTAATCACAGATATACATACCATATATTCAAGTGAGGGTATCCAAACACAAAGAATATTTCTCTTGGGAATTACCATCCATTATGCGATCTTTGTGAATCTTGAATCTATGGGAATTATATCCGATAGTCCCTCTATCTAATGTAATATTTTAATCGGATACCATGGGTGTATAGATTTAAATGCATTATGTTAATTCTTCAGTAAACACCATACCGTATACCACTAGAGTATAGGTATGGGGTGTTATTCTAATTTTGGTATCAAAGTCATATAGGCTATAGATATAAGGAAGAGTTTTCTTAGTATATAGTCTTCGAGTCCGTAAAAATTTTAAAAGTCATATAAAATATAACATTAAAATTATTATGTTGTGTAAACCTTTATACCAGTATTTATGGAGTTTTCCTTTATAGATGGCCAACTCTAATGCTGAAGAAAGAATGATCAATCCACCGCAAATAAAGTCTTTTATAACTAGTGATACAGAAGAAGAAGAATTGCTTCATGATCAACAACTGCTTGATGCTAAAGAAGAAGAAAAAGATCCAGTGGCTGGACAATTAATGAGAATAAATGAGCATGATGAGGCAATGGCATCACTGCTGCAGACAACAGAATGTGAGAACAATAAGATGAAGTTTAGGGTAGATTTAGCTGAGTGTATGCTAATGGATGAAAGGAGTCATAGTCATCAACTGAAAGGACAATTGCACTATGCACATAGGAGTAGGAGGGAGATCCAGTCAAGACTTCTTAAAACATCTTTGGGAGTTCGAGATACTTTTAATGATTTGCAGCGTCGTGTAACTCGATATCCAGTAGAGGAGAAGAAAACTACTTATCTTATCAATCGATCTGTGGTTTGTTACATGATCCAGGATTCCTTTGATAATATCAATGAATTCTAGAGAGT
The DNA here is from genome assembly GCA_020205615.1 of Panax quinquefolius. Classification (NCBI taxonomy): domain Eukaryota; kingdom Viridiplantae; phylum Streptophyta; class Magnoliopsida; order Apiales; family Araliaceae; genus Panax; species Panax quinquefolius. Next base: position 65,278,060 of record CM035166.1, on the reverse strand, counting down.
AGCATAGGAGGTTGGATGCTTTATATTAGTACAATAAAGAAGCATTCAAAGTTTGTATTGTGATAAGTACTGTGTAATATACTAGTATATTTAAAGTTGTTGTAAGACTGTGAGATATAAATAAACAATATGTTTTGGTTATCTAAGAATCTTATGTGAATCTTTGTTGTTGTTTTATAGAATCATGCCACCAACCAGAAGACCCCAAAGAGAAATGAATAATGAGGATAATCCAACTCAACAGTTAGTAGATATGATGTTAGGAGTAATAAATAGACCTGTAAACCAAAATACATCTTTTAAAGACTTTAAATTAGTTGGACCACCTGAATTTAAAGGTACATTAGAACCTGTAAATGCACAGATTTGGATTTCTGAGATAGAAAAATTCTTCCTAGTAACCAATGTTAGTAATAACCAGAAGACAATTTTTGTAACTTTCTTCTTGAAAGGTGAAGCTAATTATTGGTGGGAATCAACCAAAGGTCGAGTAGAAACTGAAATTGTTCCTTGGGATAGATTTAAAGAGTTATTCTTTGAAAACTATTTTTCCCAATCCTTGAAAGACCGAATGGAAATAAAATTTCCGGACTTAAAACAAGGAGATCTTCTTCGTAACCCAAAGATATCTGACTAAGTTTAATGAACTATCCAGTTTGCTCCTCATCAAGTAACCACTGAACTTAGAAAGACTCGTAGGTACCAAGAAGGTTTAAAACCTCAGATTCGGAGTAAATTATCAATGCTTCAAATCAAAACTTTCTCTGAAGGCCACTATAATTGAAAGTGAAAATGAAAATCTCGCTAAGTTTCATCAGGACAAAAAGATTCAGAATGAGAAGGGGAAAAGTAAGACAGAACCCAGTTCAGGTGGGTTTAATAACAAGCGTAAATGGAATAATTCTTTTTCTAACAATTCAGGGAAAATGATAGGAAATACTAATAACAATTTTAGTAATAATAATATTAAACCTTGTCCTAAATGTAATAAGAAACATAGAGGAGAGTGTCTTCTTAACAAATGCTTTAATTGTGGATGATCAGACATTATCTTTTACAGTGTCCTCTTCCAAAGAAAAATAAATGTTTTAATTGTGGTTCAATGGATCATTTTTCTAAGAATTGTCCCACAAACCAAGGAGGAAAAGGGGTTATAATACCAAAGAATAAATCAACAGTAGCTGCAGTTGGGGTTCAAAATCGACCTACCGCGAGAACATTTAATATGTCAGTGAGGGATGTTGTTGCTTCACAGGACGTAGTGACAGGTATCATCCCTATCAACACTTTAAATGTATATGTGTTATTCAATTCTAGTGCTACTTGTTCATTTGTGTCTAGAAATTTCTCTACAAACTTGAATATGCCTTGTGAAAATTTAGACAAACCATTTTGTGTAGAAATTGCTAAAAATGAAAGAATTTCGGTTAAGACCATATATAGAAACTGTAGTGTGGTAATAAAAAGACATAATTTTAAGGTAGATTTGATACCAATTCAGTTGGGAGAATTTGATGTAATTCTAGGAATGGATTGGTTAGTTAATCATAACGCGATGATTGATTGTCATCAAAAACGTATTAACCTTTTGATCGCTTCAAGTCAAAAGTAGTGTTCAATGGTAGTTGTTCACCCAAGAAATCTCGATGTTTGACTATAGTTCAGCGAAAAGATTACTTAAAAGGGTTGTTTAGGATATTTGGCCTATATAGTTTGATACTCAATGGGAAGGAGTAAAACTAGATCAAATACCTATAGTTAAGAATTTCCCGATGTATTTCCAGATGATTTACCCGGTTTGCCTCCAGATGGGGAGATTGAGTTTATCATTGATCTTGCACCAGGAACGGCTCCAGTTTCTAAGGCACCGTATAGAATGGCACCTATAGAACTAAAAGAGTTACTTATTCAATTACAGGAACTCTTAGATAAAAAGTACATTCAACCTAGTGTGTCGTGGTTGAAGCACTACGGTGTTATTTGTAAAGAAGAAGGATGGAACTATGAGACTTTGTATAGATTATAGGGAGCTAAATAAGTTAACTATTAAGAATAAATATCCTTTGCCAAGGATTGATGATTTGTTTGACCAATTAAAGGGGGCCGAACATTTTTCAAAAATTGACCTTAGAACAAAGTTATCATCAATTAAAGGTAAGAAAGGAGGATGTGCTTAAAAACAAATTTTAGGACACGCTTATGGACATTATGAATTTCTTGTAATGTCTTTTGGATTAACAAATGCACCAAAGAAACATTTATGGATTTAATGAATCGAGTGTTTAAACCATGCTTGGACAAATTTGTTGTAGTGTCTATCGATGATATTCTGGTATACTCAAGAGCATGGGAAGAGCATACTGAACACTTGAGAGTCGTATTGGAGATATTACGAAAGGAACAACTTTATGCAAAGTTTTCCAAGTGTGAATTCTGGTTGAAGAGAGTTCAATTTTTAGGTCATGTAATTGGCAAAGATGGAATATCTATAGATCCAACTAAGATCGAAACGGTTGTGAACTGGGAACAACCAACAACTCCAACAGAAGTACGAAGTTTTCTCGGTTTACCGGGTTATTACTGACGGTTTATAAAACATTTTTCAAAAATAGCAACCCCATTAACCAATTTAACTCAAAAGACAGTGAATGTAAAATGCGCGAGAATTAATAAAATAATTAGAATAATTACTTTCAAAAGACAGTGAATGTAAAAATGTAATAATTATTTTATTTTATTTAGATATTATTTATAATTAACTTATTAATAAAGTAATTAGAATAATTACTTTTAAATACTAAATAATTATGTAAAAATATAATTATTGAAATAAAAATCATAATAAATGATTATAAATTATTTAATGATATTAAATAATGTTTTTATAAAATTTTAGTAAATATAAATTAATTATAAATAGAAATAAATGGTTTAAAAATTATTTAAAGGATAAATAAATATTTTAAAAATACTTTAAACCTTCTAAAATATATTGTCCGAGTATCCTCCATAATTATTTTTACTACTCATTATAACCACATTATAACATTGTCTAATATTAATGTTTATTTAAACATTTAATCTCCTTCCCAACGCCTAGAATACACATATATTTAATCATTTCTGTATTAAAATCACTTATGATTTTATTGTACCACTTGATACCTTATCTCATTAGTCCCAATTAAATGTCACACTTCATGTATTCTTAGGCCATATGTATTATATATTACTATTGTCCACATTTTCCAAATTACCCATAGTAATATTATTTAATGATAATGTCCACATTAATATTTTAATTGGGCTAAGTTTAATTCAATTGGGTATTCCCAACCCATAATCACATTTTAATATCACAACGGCTAATTAGTATTAATCATTTATTATCTTACAATAATTAGTATGTACAACACTAATTAATATAATTCTTTCATTTCATTTCTTCCATAAATTGTTCCAAAACAATTTTTCTTTAGCCACCACATACAATATTAACCTTATTCATAAATCTCTAACCAATAATTACTTATCACTATATTGGTTCTTTTAATCATTTATCTTTCAAATATCAACCCTTTGATATATTACAAAACTATGTATTATATTAAAATATCAAATATTAATTAACATATTTCTTTCATCCTCTTATGCTAAAACACATATGTTAACTCACTATCTTATACAAGTGAACTAACCCTTTTCATTTAATTTATTATCGTACCCTTTGCCACAAGGATTATAATATTCTATAGTATCTCTTAATTAACCATATTTATTTAGGGTTAATTAATCAAGTCATGTTTTGCTAACTAAATTTCTTTATGAACACTTGGTCACCATATATGACCCTTATAAGAGTTATTAGTATCCATTTCTTGGAATCAAATGTTCATAACTTACTCAGAATTTTCTACAGCGGCAAAGCAAATTACTGGTCACAGATTTCTTGATATATGAAGCAATTGCCACCATACCAAAATCGAGAGCGCATAAGTTCGCATCGCCAGAATCAAACATACGCTTCTAAATACTTCACACATCCTCCTTATGTGTTAACTCGTCTAACATCAATGCCCTCTTTGATTCCACATCATCGGTTACTAATTTCTTTAATAATTTAATTATCAAACTACGAGTTTTAAAACTCTATTTTTCCTTCATAGTTTAACCAACTATGAAATCTCCATTAAGGGTTTCTTACCATAAAACTCGAATATAAAGCACTCACTATAATCACATATTCACTATTTACTTAAGTGATTCTTAAACCCCTTCAAATTATATTATTCCACAATATAACTTCCACTTTAATATAAATTAACCAATATTTCTACTTGTTAGTTAATCCTCATAATTAACTAATTTATGCTTTACTATCTCAATCTATCCATGGATAGCTTAAGTACTAACTGAAACTCATATTACATCATACTAGTTACTAGTATATATATTCAAGAAAATGGTGATTATCCATCAAAGAGATTCAATGTCACTGACTCACTATGATAAAAATAATTTTATAAATTATTTAATGTCAATCGATAAATCTTATCCATCTTCTTACTAATTCATCTCTACAATGTATAACAAATATATAATAATAATATATATTTATTAAACACAACATCACATTGCTCATATTACCCTATGTAACACAATATTACATACCTCGTAACACAATTATATATTCTTGTTCGAACACATCTCATGCATTAAGAATTTTATTTACTAAATTCTTATTTTAATAATTTCTGAAAATTTGGGTTCTTACATTCTCTCCCCCTTATAAGGATTTCGTCCTCGGAATCACTGAAACCTCCTATACTTGGTTCCTTCAGAAGAATAAGAATCTTCCACAATTTTTCAATAATCGGGAAGTAGCATGAATAACTCAGATTCTAATGTATGCTGAGGGGTCACAAGACCGTGAACTAGTGCTTCAACACAATCATCCACACTACAAACCAGAGTGTTTCTCTATCACAAAGATTGAAAACACCCTCCACACGTACACTAGGTGGCCAACCTATTGTAGCACTACGTTGGGCCGCAACGTAGTGTTTTGTAACGACTGCATGCGTTACGCTCGGAACCATTGTCCCCGAAAACATGTCCCCTTATAGGGTTGTTCACCTCAGCTTTTCAACAACTGAATCCGCACCAGAGCAATCTGGTTCTGCAAAAATACTCAAGAATGCTTGAATTTCACTAATATTTATCAACAGTCGTCTAGCCGAATCAAATAGCTTAGACTTTTATCAACAACTCGAACATCAATCGAAATAATCTATCCAACTTAATTGACCTTCTTCATAATCTAAAAGAAAACAAAAAATTCTTTTATGACGTCATGATATCGTGCTAGATTAGTAGTACGTTGAGGATTCCGCCATTAGGTGACTTTGTCATATTACATCATACCATAGTGGGCTGACGATCTTTCGATCACAACTAACACTAGGTTCGACTGCATTGATGACTCCATCGTTTACCATTTTTACACCATATCAAATGATGCACATGGTTAGAAATACCTTTTTGAAAATTTTTAAATCATTTTTTTTGTCTTAGCCGAAACAATTAGCATAGACATATGGATAACTATATTATTTTTAAAACATCATTGGTTCAATCACATGATCCAATGTTTTTCAAGAAAATAGAAGTGCGAACATTAGCACGAAGTCAATAAATTTTGAAAATCTAGCAGAGCTAGAAGATTTAGAAAATTCTTGTTTCTCCATCAACTTCAATCTTTACTATACCAAAATTTCTAACTTCATAACATATATATACCCGATACAGTTCATCAAACTTACCACACTTTGGAAATCCGGGAACTTACCACAATTATATGAGTTTAAGAACTTATCCTAGTCAGACCATAGACGTCTATTCACTGAGGGGTTCCAAAATATTTCATATAATTATGAGTCACGAACGTACCATGTGCATGAGTTTTAAGAACTTGCGCCTAATCTTAATATTTTTTATCTTAATCGTAATAGTCTCTATCTATCAAATATGGTATGAGAAAAGAATCACCTTCTCACCAGAAACATATCGATAGCGTGACACTCGACATTCTATTGATTATCATTGTGAGGAACCGAGCGTGAGCACAAAGCCTCCGCCCACACAAAGGTTTGTATAACTCAGCTCTCACATGAGTCCTCAACTGAAATCCCACTTAACTATATCTTACACTCTTAACTTGTTCTTTGCTCGATACGAATTCTTCATATCTCATCACATACAACTCTTCATGAGTTCATACCGTACCATTTCATAGTACAATATCTTATAGCATCAAGCTATACACACTTAGTCGTTACAGACTATTTATCACTTCATAGCTCATTCTGATCACGTCGTGATCATCAATTTACCTTAGGGTTCTTTCCCTATCATCAATTAAACTCCACTCGAGTTCATTCTTATTATCTTTGTCATACAGACACCATCTTAACATTTTTATTAACGGAGTTGGGAAACTCCTGAGTTATCATTCTCTTAGATACTTCAAGATTCTTCTTTGAATCTTCACTTATATATATTAATCTTTATCTTTCTCTCTCTCTCAGATTATAGCCTAAGGTACACTTACCTAAGTTTATAACCTACAGCTTTGATACCAACCTGTGACGCGCCCAAATCCAGGTCCCTTCGAACCTCGGATCCGGTCCGCCACGATACTACTATCGTCAAACTATTTATATTTTGTATTCATAATATAACTTTACTTATTACAATTTAGAATATAAATTCTTTCTATTTCAAGGATTTGTGTAATGACCCCAAACTTTTATAAGTTTCTAATCTTGGTCATTTACTATTCTTGTTTTACATCACATTCAATGTTATACAAATATGCAGAATAATTTAAACTTTTTCAATCTCCTTTAAAAAATAAATCTTTTATTGATATCTTAACTCGAATCAATTACAAATTCCTGAATCAAATTATTCTATGATTCACTTTATTCAATTTCTGTATAAATCTTTACATCTCGATTCGAATTTCTCTATGTATCACATAGTACAACTTAACAGATATTACACATTATAAACTACTATCATGTACATCTACTAGAACCTAAACATGGTTCAAGAGCATTTAGTTAAATAATAAATCAATCTCCTTCGAAACTATTGGACTTTATCAATCAAGTAGTACGTAACCTTTACCGTGTCTCCTTAACCTGCAAAAGTGGTTATTTACAAGGGTGAGCTCGACAGCCCAGCAATTCTAACAGTTTTCATGCAGCACATAGCATATAATAGCATATTCAATTCATGCATTCATCATCAATTAATATTTACTACGCATGTTACTTCGCACATAACAGGCATAGAGATTTACTAACATAAGCATATCATCAAAGATCAACTTTCACATTTCATACATATCTCATATGCATTTCATATATATACATCAACATTTGCATAGCATAATATAGCTCAACTAATAGTTATCAAATTCATATAACAAATAGGAACTGAAATACTTGCCTGATTCATAGTTTATGAACTATGACTTAACTACTTAACGCTTATCTGCACTTCGTGTATTCCTACACAGTTATATAATTATGGATTCATATCCATTAGTTACATATTCATACATTCTCAATGTAATAATAATGTTACATTGTTCTCTATCTTGGTTTTTAAAACCTTCCCTTTTTTGCTTTCTTAGTAAACTCTTATAATAGCTATGTATATAATACATCTTAGCTACACATGCTTGATTTGCTATGTGCTCGTTACACATTTCAAACTCATAGATGAATGTTTCATATATGTCTTGCATTTTTCAAACTGTCGACGTCGGGATTTTTGGATGTCCCTTTACGTTACTTGTTCTTTGGTGTTCTCATTTTCGGTGAGATTTATTTAAAAAAACAACTGAAAAAGGTCTGACATGTATAATGTCGACGATGGGACTGTTAAGAGTCGTCAGTTGGTTTTTTTAAATGGTTGTACCAACACAACTGAGAAAAGGTTTGCACATTGACCGAGTGATGTGACACTGCTATATGGGTCAATGAAACCGAGATTCGCTTAGGGTCTGGGGACTTGGTTATGCAGGGGGAAAGTGTTAGGCACCCCCCGACATCCGTGTTACCACGGTGACCGCCCCTTCTCAAGAAACTGTTATCTAAATGTGTGTGTGTGTGGGTCAATGTGTTGTTATTTGGAAGTAGTGCGAGGCCTCGTTCGAACCTATATACACAGGGTTTGCATTTATGTAAAAATTTAGTTTTAAGCAAGATACGGTAGTGATGTTTTATAAAAGAGGTTTTTCAAACCCTGATACTCAATAGTAATTGAGACCTTTTACACTCCCATTTTATTAAGTGTGCGGCTTGGTTGATTTTATTTTACGAATGCGAGGCATCCATATGAAAATAATGTACAAAATAATGCCGACTTCCTCGTGGGTATGGAAACCATCTGAGGAAATTCAGACACCGCAGAATAATTTACAAGCTGCTTACAGCTGAAGATGTCCATCATGGGAACCGAATCTAGATTCAATGGGATGAATCTGTGATCACATGATTCCTAGGCTCACAAAATACTGCAGTTTATATGAAAGCAATAAGCAGGTATATATATAAAAGCTGTAAATATATATATACAAACAGGATCACCAACCACGAAGCACCTCCATGGGGGATCAGAAATATAAATAAAGTTGTTAAAAGCTATCAACCGCCACGGAGGAAACTCCAGGCTGGATGAAACATAAATAATGCTGTAAATATGGTCAACCGCCACGAAGGAAACTCCAAAGGGATGTAATGTAAATAAAGTCAGAATACTGGCCAACCGCCACGAAGTAAACTCCAGGAAGGACGAAATGTAAAGAAAGCTGTAAAAGCGATCAACCACCACGAAGTAAACTCCAAGTGGGATGAAATATATATATATATAAGCGATAAACGCACCGGATGTAAAATCCAGGCTCATCGAACAGAGTTCAACCACAGCTCATATATATATATATATATATATATATATATATATATATAAGCGAATAAACGCATTAGGATAAAAAATCCGTGCTCATCGAACAAAGTCCTACACACGCTTAATATATATAAATGTATATATATATATATATATATATATATATATATATATATATATATATATATAAAGCAAGAACGCACTGCATCAAGTTTGGCTCATCGAACAAAGTTCGACATACGCTTAATGTGTAAATATATATATATTAAAAGCAATAAACGCTCCGCATCAAGTCTAGGCTCATCGAACAAAGTTTGACACTCAGTTAATATATATAAATGTAAATATATATATTAAAGCAATAAACGTTCCAGACCGAAGTCTAGGCTCAATCGAGGCATAACTCGATAATGTTAGTCAATATATATGTAAATATATATAATATATATATATATAGATCGAATGAAACCACTTGGATCAAGTCCGGGCAAAAGCAAGCAACACGACTCTCAACGTGTAGAAGGGTGTGTGCAAAGATGAAGAGAAAGACTCTAAAGTGTGTGAGAAGGCTTACAGTTGACTACTTAAGAAGGCTTCTATATCTTTAGAGTGGATAAACACAGACTTTTGTAGGTACAAAAGGGCTATATATGAGCTCACAGATGTTTAAAAGGGGAAAATACACTGCATGGGGTGAGTGCAGAGCAAATTGGGCAGGGCTTCCTCGCCTATTTCTCTTGGAAAATCAGCACCCCAAGCCCTCTATTTATAGGCATTTTAGCCGCAGGTGTACCAGAGACAACTCGGGTGGGCCCGAGTTTGTCAGGTCGGGTTGTCTCAAAGTACGTGTACTCAGGCACTGTAATGTCCACTCGGACTTTCAAAAGTGCAATTCGGGCATCCGTTTGAGGTATACAGGACCTATTTCGGACCGCCATTGTCGAGAGTTGTACGATGGCATGGGATTAGAGTTTGTAAGAAGTCATTGAAGATGGGACGATGCCCTCCGATCTTCAAGCTTCAACTTTCATCTGTTACCCCGCACAATAGTCACTCGGGATTGGTTAGTCTTGTGGGACATCGTTGCATAGAGACGTGACGTGGCATCGTGTTAACGAGATGACGATGTTGCCCCTCACCGGTGTTATCGCCGGATTGGGCTGATAAAGCAGACGTTGCTCAGACTTCGCTGAGATTGGATTGCTGCAATTGTTGAAGGCCCTCATTGTCACCTTTGAGGTGTGCCCGCCTTCCGATGTTATTATTAGGGTTGGTGCAGAAGTATCTCGCTTGTGAGCGCCGAGATTGAAGTCGGTCGCATTTGAAATAAGCATTTACGGGGTTATAGCCAAAATCGTATTCCTTGGGGTTATCACCAAGGTTAGTGGCTATTCCCATGGTTGGGACCGAGGCCGGACACCTCGGGGTTATCTCTCGAGATTAATCGCCTTCTCCGTATGTGTTCCAGATTGGATCTGCATGCCTCGGGGTTATCTCCGAGGTTGAATCATTATTCCTCGCAGTATGATCTGGGGTTGATGCTTTGAACTTCCTGTGTAGTATCCTGGTATGGATTTGGATTGTCTTTTCGTGGTTCTGTCTTAAAAGACGAATATGTCCTCCCCGTAATGTTAGTAGCGATGAGTACAGAAAAAATTTGAGTGTCTCATGATGCCCTCTTTATCATACTCATGCATGGCGATGCATGGGTAGGATAAAGAATCCTAGACACTTGAAACGCAACAAGACGAACGTGGTACAATGGGTAGCAAAATGGTGTAAATGTATGATGCATGTGTACGGGGTTGTAGCCTCACATGCTGGGGATGATTGTTGGATCCCTGTTGCTTCAACTGGGGATTGCAATCTTGACGATTTGATTTATGTTTCAATCATAAGATATTGATGTTGGAGTTATCCCTGTGTTCTTGATAACGACTTGATCCTAAAGATGTACCTCTTATATGTAAGAGATCTCTGGGGATAAAGCTTGGTCTATTTTGAGGATGTGTATAACATATTCCATCATCTATCCTCATTGATAGCATTGACCTCTCTTGGATAGTATCGCCAGGACATGTCAAGATTGTGTTGGATTTACTGCCAACAGCAAACGCTGTCAGGGATGCCTGACCTTCGTTAACGTGTACTTCACCGATATATGAATCAACGGTTGAAAAATTATGTGGTCTACTGTCAAGGTTGCTTGACCTTCGCTGACGTGTGAATTAGTGGCTGATGCTTTGTGAGTAGATTGTCAAGGTTGCTTGACCTTCGCTGTCTTGTAGATTAACAGAGCATTGCGTTGTGACCCCCGCCGGGGATCCGCTGGGGGAATATGAGTAATCGAGCATGAGATCCTCGAACAGCTCTAGAGTTCTGATAGGTTTAATTGCTATCGGCTGAGATAACGTCAAGGCTGCTTGACCTTCATTGATATGTGTGTCAACGGCTGAGCATGCGTTATTACTCCCGCCGGAGATATACGTTGTAACCCCCGTCGGGGAGCTACTGGGGACTCATGAGTACGTACGCAACTATCGCCCAGTTCTCAATGCTTCGATGGGTTTAGTTATCATCGGCTGAAATAATGTCAAGGCTGCTTGACCTTCGTTAATAGACATGTAAACGGATGAAGGTGTTGTAACCCCCACCGTGGATCTACATTGTAACCCCCGTTGGGGACTCATTTAGGGTAACGACCTGGAGTTGGCGGCATTAGACATGTACAAGGTATTGTCGTATGTGATTCGTAGCAAATGAGAACATTGGCAGGGTATACCTCATGCTCGGGTGACTACCAATGAGAGATGTATAGACTCAAAGTTTTATCTGAGAAGACCGGGATTGTATGTTATTTTGCTCAATTGCGTGGCATTTTTATTTTTGATTTGACCTTTCAAGTCTCTGAAAACTCCTTTGTAACTCGAACTTGACCGAGCCGGAGGGGTGGGACCCACATAAGGGTGTCGCAGGTGCTTGTTGGGTGTATGTGACCCATTTCCCTGTATTTGTAGTTATACAGAGATGATATATTAGATGATGATATACTTAGGAATGTATGCACAGTTTTTACATTCCCTATATCATATTTCCATCTATTATCTGCTATGCATGTATCATGTTATGAATATGTATGTAAGTCCAGAGATATTCGTGTTGACCCCTGGATGGTCTTATGACACAGCCCGTACAGATGTCTTCGGCGTGGCCTTGGGTATGCGATCGTGGTATGATAGCATGTCACCACCGAACATGTGGTGATCAGAGATCGATTCTTCGCAAAGATACCATGACTTTATTGACTTTTCAGGTTCCCGCAGGGTTTGTGGACGGGATACTAGAGCATTGTCTATCGGATAGGCAGGTATTCCGATTTGGTACCCATGAGTTGACTCCTACTTTGGAGGAGTACGCACGTTTAACAATGCTGCCTTTAGACAGACCTTGCGTGCATCTGGCTTTGGGAGACATGAGTAGATCGATTCACGACTCTCACGGGATTGCGGTGCGTGAGTAGTGCGAGACGGTGACATCTAGCCATGTGATATCCCAAATATTTACAGATGATAGATTTGGCTCGGAGGATAGCTACTCACGATATTCCGGGGATTTCACCACACTGGAGGATTATTGGCGTTCGACCAGAGTCGATGTACTGATGCTATGCGTATTGTCATATGTCTATATGCCACGATATATGGACGAGATAGACATTGGTGTTATCATGGCCGTGAGAGCTCTTAGAGAGGGTCGCACCATTGTACCTATGATTGTAGAAGAGACCCTGGGTCAGCATCCTACTACTGTACTTACCCGTCAGGGGTGTTCACTGGGAGTTCAGTCATGTTGTATGTGTGGTTTATGTCACACTTGAGACCGGTTGGTAACCTTAGACGGAATGGGTATTGGTTCACCTATGATGTAGCCATGTCATACTCCTTTTATCCATCGGAGTGTACAGATGCCCTGTCTTGGTCCGCATTTTTGGCAGATATCAGAGATCTATTTAGCATATTGATGTGCTCAGGGCTTTGCTCACCATACAGCTTCATTACGCACGCTCCGGGCATGGACTTCCTCCCTCTGGCTGGCTTGAGGGGCGTGACCACTTATCACCCATTGGTCGTGATGTCGCAGTTCGACCAGTTCCAGGATTTTCATCCTTTCGAAGGGGCGATAGGTCAGCGTTTAGCTTCTCGATATCTCTCAGCAGAGGACCAATCCCGTGTGTATGCTTGTTGGGATCAGCGTGAGATAGCTTCTTTTTTTGTGAGTCGTCCAGGTTTTTCTGTAGAGTATTCCGCATGGACGAAGACAGAGGTTTTATCGGCTGCAGCATGATTCGCAGACTTGGGATGATGATATGAGATTTATGTAGAGCCCATGGATGACATCGATACCTATATCGAGGGGGAGCCCGCTGCTGGGTTGCCAGCATTTCTTCCATATTCTCCTAGTACCAAGATCTTTGTTGTGATTCAAAGACTTAAGACAAAGATTTCTAGAGCGAGTTCATCTGATGACCTTTGAGAGAGATCAGGCTCTATCTATGATGTTGACTGCCCCTGATGCGAGGGACGCGGCTCTGTTAGAGAGAGATGAGGCATTAGATCGCAGAGATGCCGCTGTTGTTGAGCGGGATGAGGCCATATCAGCCAAAGATGCTGTGATAGTTGAGCGGGATAGTGTTATATCTGCCCGGGATGTAGCCATCACAGATAGTATTGCAGTGAGGTCCCTTACCACTGGCATGATCGCAGAGATGAGCACATATATTGATGATCATATGGTCACCATGCAGATGGCTCTGATCTCTTTTGGTCGTGTGGATATTCTCATCACAGAGACCATAGCTTTCACTCGACCTTCTGAGAGGGACGCCATGTTGGGCTTGTTAGCTCGCATATACCCTGACTTGTAGATGAGCTTGTATTTACCTGCACAGACTACCTTAGCCATTTTGTCATGTATAGTTTACATTGTATATATATCAAACAGCATTATATATGACAGGAAAATATATTTTTGGATCACTTCCCTTTTAGATATGCCTTGCTATTTGCTTGATATTTTGCCTGCTGCTTCAAGGCTTGTGGTCTTGATGTATTCTGAATTCCTCCTGGGTGGATGGACATTGAGTTGTCTCAGGATAGTTCGGAATGGATCATCGATCTATGTGTATCTCTACCATCTTTGGTGTCTTGGGGCTGGTTTCTGGATGAAAATGTGGAGAGGAGTGTGGCTTTCCTCTCTGAGATTGACCGCACCACAGATGGTCGCCAGTACTTCTATTTAGGAGAAGCCTATTTAATTCCATCTCTTATGGATTGGTGTTGCTCTTCAAGGTATGACCACAGCTTAGATGGTCGCCGAATCTCTTATTTGGGAGGAGTTCAGGTAATTCCATCCCTTTGGTCTGAAGCCATATGAAATGTAGTGGATTGAATGATGATCCTAGTACCAGTTGACAATGGTTTGTGTTTTGGTAGGGGGTGAGACCGCACCATGAATGGCTGCCTACGTACTCCTATTGAAGAGGAGATCAAGTCTGCGTAGTTCGAACCTGGTGTAAAAGGTTCAACGATGTGTATGGCAGAAATGGTGTAGGAATGTTTTTTGTTGTTTTTGTGAAGAGAAGAGGGTATAAATGTTTTTGTTGTCTTTGTTTTATTGCGACCGGGCCATGTGACATGGTTGCCTACGTACTCCTATTGAAGAGGAGATCAAGTCGACGTAGTTCGCCCCTCAATGCAAGAAGAAAAGCGTAACCCCATGTGCAGGTCAGAGTGCGGGGAGGAGAAAGTTTAATCCTTGGTGGAGGATAAACTGCAGGTATGAGAAGTTTGATCCCAGGTATGGGTAGCCAAACTGCAAACGCAAGAGGTTCAATCCGCGGTGGGATGTCCTAAGTTGTATAAGCGCAAAGGAGAAAGCCAGGCTGCTGGCTTGAAAAGTATGTTTCCCTGAGGGGCAAAGTGTAGAAAAGTTGTAGGTGGTAAAGGGTTAAAGAACCGGGATGACTAGTGATCTGATGGTTCGACACCGGGGTATTTGCAAATTACTTCAGACATAGTACCGTTTCACGGTGTCTGAGTTGATGAGTTGTGGAAATTCATCGCCGTCCATTTCTTGCAATCTGAGAGCACCTCCTATCAATACTTCCTTGACAATAAATGGGCCTTCGCAGTTAGGAGCGAATTTTCCTTTAGCTTGATCTTGGTTGTCAAGAATCTTCTTCAAAACCAAGTAATGTTGTTTAAATTGTCGTAGTCGGACTTTTTTGTTGTAGGATCTGGCGATCCTTTGTTGATATAACTGACCATGGAAGATAGCCGCGGTTCGCCTTTCGTCTATTGGAGACAATTGGTGATACTTGTCTTGTACCCATTGGTCTTCATCCAGCTGAGCGTCTATCAACACTCTGAGAGATTCCATCTCAACTTCTATGGGGAGTACTACTTCCATCCCATAGGTTAAAGCGTAGGGGGTTGCCCCGGTAGAATTATGCATTAAGGTTCTGTAGGCTAACAAGGTCAGAGACAATAGGTCAGGCCAATCTTTATGGTTGGCGGACATCTTTTGCATAATCTTCTTGATGTTTTTGTTAGCAGCTTCAACAGTACCGTTCATCTTCGGACGATAAATGACAGAGTTAAGTTGTTTGATGTGGAATTTACTGCATAATTCCTCCATCATCTTGTTGTTGAGGTTTTTTGCATTGTTTGACACAATCACCTCTGGTTGTCCATATCGATAAATGACATTGTTTCTGATGAAAGCAATGATGACTTCTTTAGTGACCCTAGGGAAGGAGGCTGCTTCTACCCACTTGGTAAAGTAGTCGATCATGGTGAAGATAAATCGGTGACCATTACTGGCTTTAGGCTCAATGGGCCCGATAACGTCCATTCCCCACATTGAGAAGGGCCAAGGTGAACTCATATTGTGGAGTTCCCGTGGAGGGGCGTGTATAGCATTTCCATGAATCTAGCACTGATAGCATCTTTTGATGTGGACGTTGCAATCAGCTTTAAGAGATAGCCAATAATGTCCCGTCTTGAGGACTTTCTTAACAAGGAGGGGGCCACAGACTCCACCATGGATTTCATCCATAAGCCTTTGGGCTTGATCTTTGTCCAAACATCTGAGGAGACCTAGTCCTGCATCTCTTTTGTAGAGCGCATCTCCACTCAGGTAGAATTTTATAGTAAGCCTATGGATCCGCCTTTTCTCGGTCGGGCTCACCTTAGCGGGTGTAGATCCATCACGTAGATATTCCTTGATATGCTGATACCAAGGATGGTGGATGGGAGGTAGCTCATCCGATACTTCTCCAACGTAATTCCCACAGGTTGGGGCCTTGTGCAAGGAAATTGTGACGCTCGGCGAGTGGTCCTTGTCTGATATACGAATCAAGGAGGCCAAAGTTGCTAATGCGTCCGCAAAGTCATTCCTATTACGAGGAATGTGTAGAAAGGAGGTTTCTTCGAACTCCAAAGCCATCTTTAAAACCTGCCGATGGTAAGGAAGCAAATGTAGTTCCTTGGTTTGATAGATTCCGGTGGATTGTCTGATTACCAACTCTGAATCTCCAAAGACAAGTTAATCGCTCGATGCCCATCGAATCGGCAAGTTTTAGCCCCAGGAGACACCTTCATACTCAATTTGTATTGTTGGTGCCGCCAAACCAGAATTTGACGGCAGAACGGATACCGCTCCCCGATCGAGATACTAGAATTGCTCCGGCTCGTAACCTTCCATATTAATGTACCCATCAAAATACATCTTCCATGATTGGCGCGTATCGTACTGATGGTGTTGTTGCACTGTCATTACTGCTTCATCAGGGAAATATGTTTCCAAGGGTTTGAAATCCCCTGAAGGTGTGGCGGCCAGTTGATCCGCAATTCCTTGACCTTTAATGGACTTTTGAGTCCCATATACGATGTCAAAATGTTGTAGGATCAACTGCCATCTGGACAGTCGGCAATTTAACATAGGTTTGTTGAACACGTGCTTGAGAGGATCCACACGGGATATGAGATGGGTTGTGTGACCATGGACGTAATGTTGTAACCTCATGGAAGCCCATGCTAAAGCACAACATGTCTTTTCGATCAGAGTGTACTTGTGTTCACTGCTGCTAAACCTTTTGCTGAGGTAATAGATAACTCGTTCTTGGCCTCTATCGTCCTTCTGTCCCAGCATGCAGCCCATGGCATTGTCACATATGGACAGGTACATAAATAGGGGAACATCATCCCTGGGTGGTACCAAAACAGGAGCTTTGACTAGCTATTTCTTGATTGTAAGAAAGGCATTCTGGCACTCTTCATTCCATTTCATGGAGGAGTTCTTTCGTAATAGCTTGCAGATTGGCTCACAGGTTGCTGTGAGTTGAGAGATAAACCTGCTAATGAAGTTAATTCTTCCCAAAAATCCCCGTATTTCTTTTTCTGTATGAAGAATGGGCATTTTCGTGATGGCTTAGATTTTTGCAGGATCCAGCTCAATCCCTTTGTGGCTGACTAGAAACCCTAGCAACTTGCCTGATTTAACACCAAAGGAGCACTTAGCTGGATTCAACTTCAAGTTGTACTTACGCAACCTGTTGAACAACTTTCTGAGATGGTCTATATGGTCATCCTCCTTCCGGGACTTGACAATGATGTCATCCACGTAGATCTCGATCTCTTTATGCATTAAGTCGTGGAAAAGAGCCATCATAGCTCGTTGATAGGTGGCTCCAGCATTGATGAGGCAGAATGACAACCGTCTATAGCAAAAAGTTCCCCAAGGCGTGATGAAAGCAGTCTTCTCACGATCTTCCTCAGCAACCATAATCTGATGGTACCCCGCAAAGCAATCAGCAAAGGAGTACATGTCGTATTGCGCAGTATTATCAATGAGAATGTGGATAAATGGCACGGGAAAGCTATCTTTTAAGCAAGCTTTGTTCAAGTCCCGATAATCCACGCAAACTCGCACCTTCCCTCCAGGTTTAGGCACGGGCACAATGTTGGATATCCACTCAGGATATACAGACACCATTATGATGCCAGCTTGAAATTGTTTCACAATTTCTTCTTTCACCTTTAAACTTCACTCAGGTTTCAATCACTTGAGTTTCTACTTGACTGGCTTAAATCCTTCTTTAATGGGAAGGTGATGAAGGACAATGTCAGTGGACAAACCCACCATGTCTTCATGAGACCATGCAAACACATCCTGGAATTGGGTTAATAGCGTAACCATGTCATTCTGTTGGTTTGGGTTAAGGTCTGAACCAATCTGGATTAACTTAGGGCTTTCTAAGGTTCCAAGATTGAAAGAAGTTGTTTGATCAAGGTTGGGTTTGGGTTTGTCTTTGACCCATTCTTGAATTTCTGAAGGCACCTCAATGTCATCCTGTATATCCATCAAGGCGGAATTTATCTCTACATCAAAGGTACAATCCTCAGTGTAGGAGAGAGCATCGACGACGTCGCGTAAGTACAAGCACATCTAAATTCGTAGTCCTCAAACAAAATATGCTTTCACTTAGTATATATGAAATGTGTTGATCATACACGTTGTTAGCATATATGGCAAAATAAACTACTAATATCTTGTATAGAAAAGTAGCAAGCGCTTATATATATCTACAGGCGAAAGAGTTTACTACCGCTTTACCATCGACGACCAATGCAATGAATGTTGTCCCAATTGGCAAGGGCAAAGTCCAAATGGACCGCAGTGATAGAGGGATTGTCATCATCCTCCCTGTCCCGAATGATGGCCATTACGTCTGGGCAATCATCGTCTGGGGTGTATCTGTTGATGCGTATGCCTGACATCATTCGGATGACGTCTTGCTTGATTCGTCGTTCCTCTTCTTCCACTGCGGGATTTGGAACAAGGATTTCTTTCTCCTTCACCGGTACCGACTTGGGAAATAACATAGCCATTACCTTGGCTGGCACCTTTACAGGAGGTTATGCGGACTCAGAGTTTGAAGGCGAAGATAAACGCCACATAGTTGAAGCTGAAGGAATCTGCTCATGTTTATGAGGATTCCTGTGACTAGAACTAGCAGAATAGCCTAGCCCAGTTGTTCCAGTTTACCTGGTTAAGCGAATTGGGTACTTGATACCCTGGAAATCTTTACCCAACCCTTGTCCCGGCTTATGACCCAACGACATCATTTCTTGAGTGGCCGACATTACCTCGGCAGAAATCTTGGGTTCGGGCAATGGCGCTCCAATAGCATGGTATTGGGTATTGCTTATTTCCAAAGCATGAAAATTGATCGGTTCCACATCTGCATTGGCATTGATGAATGGCATGTCTCCGTCTTGAGGAATCTCGGTTCAAAGGTTGATCCGCGACTGAAGCTATTTGTTGATAATGTATTTCAACTCACAGTGAAGAGTGGAGGGACCGCCTGACCATATGAATCCATGGTCGTCCCAATAGCAAAGTTGTATCCCAAATCTATCTTGAGCACATGGAAAGATACGCAGAATATGTGAGGACCAATTTCGATTGGCAGCTCAATTACCCCGACCGAATTCTGGCGGGCTCCATCAAAAGCTTTGATGATAGTATGGCTACTCCAAATTCGGTTGAGATTGATATTCATCTTCACCAAGGTAGCGTATGGGCAGATATTCAAAGAGGACCCCCCATCTATTAGGACTCCAGCTACCATATATCCAGAGGACAAGACTGTAATGTGCAACGGCTTGCAATGATCGGTCCCTTCAGGCTGTATGTCATCATCAATGAAGGATATCACATTTTTGTTGAAAATGTGATCAACCAGATGTTGAAACTTTTCCGTATCCACTGATGTTAGGAGATAGGCTTCTTCTAGAACCTTTAACAAGACCTTCTGGTGATTCTCGGAAGTTAGGACCAAGTCCAAAATGGATATTTGTTGTGGAGCTTCTTTCAAGCTTAAAACCACAGTGGCTTTGTGATGACCCATAGTATGGAGGAATTTTTCTATTTTCTCCATGGGTATTTTCCCCTTTGATTTCATGGTAGGTTTCATCACCCATAGGGGAAGATACAGTGGATTTTCCTTCGACACTGCAGCAGTTGTATGTGAGGTGGATCCTTCACCTTCTCCATAATTCCACGGAACTGTGCGCAAGCTAACAATAGGATATTGTGCTCTGCACGGCAAGTTGATTAGCTCGAGAGCGGCCACTTTCAAAGGATTGTTGCCTCCCTTGAGTTGAATTGTTGACGATCTGAGTAATGTGCTAATCCCATCAGTTTCAGTGGATATGACTGCTACCACACTTTTCCACTTAGTAGGGCCTGCATTCTCACTTGCACGTAACACAAGATCGCCGTCCCGCCAAGCGCGCAGGACACCACCACAATTAGATTTTGAATAAGGTGGTGGAGTGCCCAAAGATTCTTCTGTCTTTGTGACCACGAGACTAGGAGTGATATCGACATACTCCATCGAGTTGTATGCATCCCGAATCGGAGGTTGATTGGAGGTAGAAGGAATTGATCCTTCCTTCATTGATTAACATATGAAGATTTCCCCATGGTTTGGCCCAAATGGGTGAACTCCTTTTGTTGGCAAAATCCCGACGGGGGCTTTGGCATTTGCTCTCTTTGTCACTTTGTCTTCCAAATTTCATTTTCTCGAAAGTGACGAGGAATATTGATTACAATAGGTAGGAGACCGGGCATGCTCTCGGTGATTAACCGGACGTATCACTTGATGCTGATAAGTCACCGGTTTCCATGAATCGCTTCAATTTGTTTGCAGAGAGCTTTCATCTTTCGTTCCATTGTGAACTGGAACTTGGCATAATCCCATTTGTCATCACCGTCTTTGATGGTCAGGGAAGAATCACAGCTGAAATTGGAACTCTGTCCATTGCTCCAACTAATCATGTTGACCTCTTCTTCTTTGTGTTGAGGAAGAGGGTTGTCTTGTACATGAGGTTGATCTGGTTTGGAGACCACGATCTCTTCGTTGTCTATCAGGTCCTGGATCTTGTGTTTCAAGGCCCAACAATCCTGAGTATCATGTATAGGTGCCCCGGCATGATAAGCACATTTCTGAGCAACATTAAAACCCTGTCCATTAGGGCTGGCTAGTGGAAGAAGATGCGCAATTTTCTTCTGCGTTGTCAGAAGATTTAAAATGTTCTCGAGGGTATTCCCTAAGGGTGTAAACACTCGAGGGTGTTTGAATTCTCCACCTTTTGGTATTAGAGGGTTTACAGACTAAGCTGGAAAGGGAGTGTAGTTTCTCCTTTGAATAAGCATGTTCTGATTGTCTTTTTGCCCTTGTAGTATCAGGGAAACATCTTCTTCTTTCTTTTTATGGACCCTCCGGGGGTTGTTCTCATAATTTCCAGATTGGATGTGATCAGCAACAGCTTTGAGTGCAGCTAGGTCTTGAATCTTTTCCGAATTTCAATCCCATTTTAGCCATCTCCCCATGTTTGACCATTTTAGAAAAAGGTTTGCCGATGCCGACTAAAACTCTCTCATAGAAGGGAGCTTCTTGTATGTCTATGAAAGTCATGACCATTTCTGATTCTATCATGGCAGGACTAACTTGGGCAACCAAAGGCTCTCCACCTTTGAGCATACTCTCTAAAAAAGACTCGTTAGATCTGCTTCTTGATCTTGGTAATTTGATACCGGATCGAGAGCCATCTGAGTTTAAAAGTCAGATTGAGTGAGGAAAGCATGTGCTAGCTCTTCCCAGCTATGGATTTTGGAGTTGTCTAATCTTGTGTTCCACGAACGGGCTTCTCCAGTTAGACTCTTTTGGAATAATTGCATTCTGAGCTTTTCATCCTCTACATAAGATCCAAGTTCTCTAATAAACACCTTTAAATGTGTGTAAGGATCTCCTAACCTGTCATATTTTTTAAAGTCAGGAGTTTTAAATTTTTCTGGATAATGAACCCCAGGAAAAATACACAGATCATCATATGAAACACTTCCGTGTGTTACAATTCCTTTGATAGCGCGAAGGGTCTCTTCCATTTGGAGGACTTTCTTTTTGATGTCACCAGTATCTAGATCTCCAGTGGGATGGGTAGCATCATGAGTTTTGTTGGTCGTATCCAACTGTTGTTCAGGTATGGTAATGACCGGGATTCCTCCTTGTGTGGAGGATTCAAAGATGTACGCCGTATTTTTCGACCACCGTAGATCGGTGTAATTCTTTGAGTAGAACAGCCAAATCTGTAATTTGTTTGCTACATCTGTCAAATTCTTTGCGAGAAACTGGATTAAGTTCAGTCTTGTCGGATGATTGACTATAGGCCTATTGCCTTTTTGGACTTTGACCGGGTAGTAGGTCCGATTGATTCCCTGCGAAAGACTTGCAGAGTTTAGTCTTTAGGGAATGTGTATAATAACATGTTATGTGATGTATCTATTTTTGGAATTTTATCCTGCAAAATAGATGTCAACTGTTTGTAGCATGTTAAATATGTATGTGTACACATTTCTTCATATTTCTCATTACATGGAGATAGATATAAAATGTAATTACAAGTAATTATGTTTATAAGTAATTGAAATGAGAGCATGAAGAGACTTTCCTCCGTTTTGGGTTTATCAGAGGCTGACCTATCTTAGGTTACTCTTGCGGCTTTTTGTCATGAAGGTTCCCAAATCATCGCAATCTACTAGACGGGAAGTTAATCCTATTTTCAACCGAGCGAATTTGGGTGGTGCCTTTCTGAGCCTTAGAGAATTAGTCTTCTCACGAGTCCAAGAATCAAACACCGATGGATAGCCTCCTGGTGGAGGGACCACACAACATATATTCACATACATCGCGTCTCACCGTATGAAAATGATGACATGTGCGAAGCACTAATATCACAAGCAGATATGGTGAGAAGCACTAATATCACAAGCAGTTATGGTGCGAAACACTAGCATCACAAGCAGTTATGGTGCGAAGCACTAAGTGCAATAAGGAAATGCATTCGTACACATTCATCAAAATGTAAATGCAACATCCACACATAAGCAAATAATAGTTTTGAAAAGATTGTAATAGCGGCTTAAGTCCTCTTACTGGAGTCCCAAAAGAAGTCGCCACCGTCGACGCCGGGATTTTTGGATGTCCCTTTCACTACTTGTTCTTTTTGTGTTCTCATTTTAGGTGAGATTTGTTTGAAAAAACAAGTGAAAAAGGTCCAATGTGTATAATGTCGATGATGGACCGTTAAGAGTCGCCATTGGTTTTTTAAATGGTTGTACCAACACAATCGAGAAAAGGTTTGCACATCGACCCATTGATGTGACAATCGCTACACGGGTCGATTGAAACCGAGATTCGTTTAGGGTCCGGGGACTTGGTTATGCGGGGGAAGGTGTTAGGCACCCCAGACATCCGTGTTACCACCACGACCGCCTCTTTTCAAGAAACTATTATCTAAATGTGTGTGTGTGGGTTAATGTGCTGTTATTTAGAAGTAGTGCGAGGCCTCGTTCGAACCTATATACACAGGGTTTGAATTTATGTAAAAAATCAATTTTTAGCGAGATATAGCAATGATGTTTTATAAAAAAGGTTTTTCAAACCCTGATGCTCAATAGTAATTGAGACCTTTTACACTCCCATTTTATTAAGTGTGCGGCTTGGTTGATTTTATTTTACGAATGTGAGGCATCCGTATGAAAATAATATACAAAATAATGCCGATTTCCTCGTGGGTATGGAAACCATCTGAGGAAATTCAGACACCGCAGAATAATTTACAAGCTTCTTACAGCTGAAGATGTCCATCATGGGAACCGAATCTAGATTCAATGGGATGAATCTGTGATCATATGATTCCTAGGCTCACAAAATATTGCAGTTTATATGAAAGCAATAAGCAGTTATATATATAAAACCTGTAAATATATATATACAGACAGGATCACCAACCACGAAGCACCTCCATGGGGGATCAGAAATGTAAATAAAGCTGTTAAAAGCTATCAACCGCCACTGGAGGAACATCCAAAGGACGAAAACGTAAATAAAGTCAGAATACGGTCAACCGCCACGAAGGAAACTCTCTAGCGGGACAAAATGTAAATAGAGTCAGAATACTGGTCATCCGCCACGAAGTAAACTCCAAGCAGATGAAATGTAAAGAAAGTCAGAAGCGATCAACCACCACGTAAGTAAACTCTGTGTGGGACGAAATATATATATATATATATATAAAAGCGATAAACGCATAGGATGTAAAATTGTGCTCATCATCGAATGTTCGACCACGCTCATATATATATATATATATATATATATATATAAATAAACGCATCGGATATAAAATCTGTGCTCATCGAACAAAGTCCCACACATATTTAATATATATAAATATATATATATATATATATATATAAAAGCGAAGAACGCACTTTGCATCAAGTTTAGGCTCATCGAACAAAGTTCGACACATTTCAATATATATAAATGTAAATATATATAGATTAAAGCAATAAACGCTCCAGACCGAAGTCTAGGCTCATCGAACAAAGTTCGACACTCAGTTAATATATATAAATGTAAATATATATATATATATATATATATATATATATTAAAAGCAATAAACGCTCTAGACTGAAGTCTAGGTTCAATCGAGGCATAACTCGATAATGTTAGTAAATATATATGTAAATATATATAATATATATACATATATATAGACTGAAATGAAACCACGGACCGAAGTCCGGGTAAAAGCAAGCAACACAACTCTCAACGTGTAGAAGGGTGTGTGCAAAGATGAAGAGAAAGACTCTAAAGTGTGTGAGAAGGCTTATAGTTGACTGCTAAAGAAGGCTTCTATATCTTTAGAGTGGATAAACACAGACTTTTGTAGGTACAAAAGGGCTATATATAAGCTCACAGGTGTTTAAAAGGGGAAAGTACACTGGATGGGGTGAGTGCAGAGCAAATTCGGTAGGGCTTCCTCTCCTTTTTCTCTTGGAAAATTAGCACCCCAAGCCCTCTATTTATAGGCATTTTAGCCGAAAGTGTACCAGAGGCAACCCGGATGGGCCCGGGTTTGTCGGGTCAGGTCGTCTCGAAGTACGTGCACTCAAGCACTATAATATCTACTCAGACTTTCAGAAGTGCAATCCGGGCATTCGTTTGAGGTATACAGGACCTATTTCAGACCGCCATTGTCGAGGGTTGTACGATGGTATGGGATTAGAGTTTGTACGAAGTCATTAAAGATGGGACGATGCCCTACGGTCTTCAAGCTTCAACTTTCATCTGTTACCCTGCACAATAATCACTCAGGATTGGTTAGTCTTGTGGGACATCGTTGCATAGAGACGTGACGTGCCATCGTGTTGACAAGATGACGATGTTGCCCCTCACCGGTGTTATCGCCGGATTAGGCTGATAAAGCAGACATTGCTCAGACTTCGCTGAGATTGGAATGCTGCAATTGTTGAAGGCCCTCATTGTCACCTTTGAGGTGTGCCTGTCTTCCCGATGTTATTGCCGGGTTGGTGCACTGTATCTCATTTGTGAGCACCGAGATTGAAGCTGGTCGCATTTGAAACAAGCATTTTCGGGGTTATCTTCGAGATTAATCGGTCTTCTCCGGTGTGTGTTCCGGTATTGGATCTGCATGCCTCGGGGTTATCTCCGAGGTTGGAACTATTACTCCCAGAGTGTGATCTGGGGTTGATGCTGAACTTCCGGTAGTATCCGGTATGGATTTGGATTGTCTTTCAATGTTCTCTCTTAAAAGACGAATCTGTCCTCCTGCAAAGTTAGTGACAGTAGTATAGAAAATTTTGAGTGTCTACACAAACTTTAATAAATTTTAACAAATTTGGGTTTTATATAACCATTACATGCTCTTAGGCTTAAAACATCATCCATGTCAAGTACTATAGCTTAGGATAGTACTATAAGTAATTTGCCAAAATCAGAAAGCAAATAAAATGTCCAGAACAAACTGTTCTGTAGCGCAGCTACGCTGAGGTTAGGCTTGGGACTGGCGCAGCTACGCCGTCCCCTGGCCAGACCAAGTTAAGTATTTATTTTATGGTTTTATCTACGTTCTTAGCACGCATGACTGTTAACACATAATTTATCCTCATGTTAAGAGGTCTAAGCCCAAGTTGGGTGTCTCGTGTTTTTACTTTAAGTTATTTTCACTAAGTAGGTTCATGTACAAGGAATGAACTATCTTAACCATTTCATCACGTAAGGATGTTAAATGCCTATAACGCGTATGCTCGTATATATTCAACTCATTAGTTCATCATTTGAGATATCATTACAATTCATACTCACACGACTTATATGGTGTCTAACTAGATGATCACACATTTAAGCAATGTTTATGAAAGCTTAGTTTCGCAAGGCGTTCAAATTCACTTTTAAAAATCATTCTAGGCCAAGCTAAAGAAACTAGGTGCAACTTTAAATCTCATTTCATAGCTAACTAAGCCATGTGTGTATGTTATTACGTTTAGAACTTTAAGTCCACAAGTTACTTTAAGTTCTTTCTCAAAGTTTCATGTTTTCTTTAGAAAACATTTTCAACTAAGCTATTATAGGTTGATAATAAGTAAAGCTACTTTAAATCACTTCTCATGCTTAGGTATACTCATATCTCAACAATAGGTATGTGTTAGAATATCATAACTTCAAAGACTCAAGGCTCGTAAATATTCGTTTTTCTAAAACTTCAAGTTTCTTTTCAAAACACATACTAATTCATGCTAAAGTATTCCCTTATGAGTAAGGTAATCTTATATGTCATGTCTAATATCTTTCATGTTTTATGTTTTATCACTTAGAATAACATATTCCATCGCCGTGAGCACTATACTTGCGTATGTGCTCGCTCGACGCCCTCCGATCGCCTCTGAATACGTAACAATCACAAAGATGACTATTTTGACCCTTTCTAATGACCTCAGATTGAAACACTTAAAAAAACAAAAGTTGTAGGTCGTTCCGGATCATCTTGAATCACCTCAATCGGAGTTCATGTGAAAATGTAATGCCTAATTTACCACAAAGAAGTCGAGCAGTCTACCCAACATCTTTGATCGGCACAATTGCGCCCCTTAATTGGCTTTGGGCGATCAGTACTGCATACAGGGAGGCGAAATCGGCCTTCAAGTTCTGCACTTTGCAATTTTACAGACCTCATCTCCTTTCAATTTTAATAACATGAGGTATACTCATCCAAATCAGTCCATTTTTGATTATATGGGTTCGTAACTCATAAAACTACAACATACCAATTACCCAACGATTAACATAAACATTAACTAACCCAAATTTGAATCTATAACTCATGTTCATGCTTAGTTTTTTGGTTTTAAAAAGTTTAGCGAATTTATTCACCATGAATTCGTTTCTCAACCAAATTGGTTCGTTTAACTTCTGTTGTTTTCGCATATGACTATCTTAACAACATCTAACAACAATTCATGGATTGAAACAAGCTTTAGCCATCAATTTTGTAACTCAAAAGCTAGTTTTTCTTTACACGTTTCTTAGGAATTGAAACTTAGAAATCAAAAGCATATAAGTTAGCATTGTTTCCTCGTGAATGCATGGAATTGCAAACCATCACTCTCCAATCCTCCAATTGCTCCTTAATTCAACTTACTCTCTCTATCAAATGCTTAGACATTCAACAAATGGGAAAAGAAAAGAAGGAACTCTATTTATAGAGGAAGGAGTATCCAGTTCATGGTCTTGCACACTGAATCAATCCAAGAGGAAGAAGAAGAAGCCAATGGATTGAGAAAGGTTGTTGAACCACTCCATCTATCTCCATCCCTCTAACCATCATCATTTCTAATTTTCAGCAATAATAATAGGCTAGGCCAATGGCCTATTCATGTGATGAAGGAGAATGACTGAGAAATTGGGACAAAGCTTTTTAGCTTACTGTTTTAGCAATAAGGCCACTTAATGTACCAAGCTTATTTCCTTTTGGGCCTATTCAATCAATTATAATTGACTTAACATTACTACATTAAATTAAGCTATGGGTACACACACACACACACACACACACACACACACACACACACATATATATATATATATGTACCCATCCACATATAGGAAGTATACTTATATTTAAAATATACACCAATACATAATATCATGTACCTCATGTACATTAATCTAATAATATTTTAATTGGGCTATTTATAAAATAGTTGGATATTCTTAATCCATTATTTTCCATAAAATTTATCATTTCAAATATACCCAATTATCATAATGATAATTAATATCAATTATTTATTAACTCACATCATATACTCCATGTACCTTAGTTACATGCAATAAAATAATAACGTTTGTTAGGTATTATTGTCTCGAGTATCATCCATAATTATTTTTACTACTACGTCATATAACCACATTATAACATTGTCTAATATTAATGTTTATTTAAACATTTAATCTCCTTCCCAGTCGTCTAGGAATAATACACATATATTTAATCATTTCGTATTAAAATCACTTATGATTTTATTATACCACTTGATACCTTGTCTCATTAGTCTCAATTAAATGTCACACTTCATGTATTCTTAGGCCATATGTATTATATATTACTACTTTCCACATTTTCCATATTACCCATAGTAATACTATTTAATGATAATGTCTACATTAATATTTTAATTGGGCTAAGTTTAATTCAATTGGGTATTCTGAACCCATAATCACATTTTAATATCACAATGGCTAATTAGTATTAATCATTTATTATCTTACAATAATTAGTATGTACAACACTAATTAATATAATTCTTTCATTTCATTTCTTCCATAAATTGTTCCAAAATAATTTTTTTAGCCACCACATACAATATTAACCTTATGCATAAATCTCTAACTAATAATTACTTATCACTATATTGGTTCTTTTAATCATTTATCTTTCAAATATCAACCCTTTGATATATTACAAAACTATGTAATATATTAAAATATCAAATATTAATTAACATATTTCATTCATCCTCTTATGCTAAACACATATGTAAACTCACTATCTTATAAAAGTGAGCTAACCCTTTTTCGTTTAATTTATTATCATGCCACTACCATACAAGGATTATAATATTCTATAATATCTCTTAATTAACCATATTTATTTAGGTTTAATTAATCAAGTCATGTTTTGCTAACTAAATTTCTTCATGAACACTTGGTCACCATATATGACCCTTATAAGAGTTATTAGTATCCATTTCTTGGAATCAAATGTTCATAACTTACTCAGAATTTTCTACAGACCTAGGAAGCAATTGCTACTGGTCACAGATTTTGAAATGGCGCAATTGCTACCATACCAAAATCGAGAGCGCATAAGTTCGCATCGTGAGAATCATGTAACATACGCTTCTAAATACTTCACACATCCTCCTTAAGTGTTAACTCGTCTAACATCAATGCCCTCTTTGATTCCACATCATCGGTTACTAATTTCTTTAATAATTTAATTATCAAACTTCAAGTATTAAAACTCTATTTTTCCTTAATAGTTTAACCAACTATGAAATCTCCTTTAAGGGTTTCTTCCCATAAAACTCGAATATAAAGCACCCACTATAATCACATATTCACTATTTACTTAAGTGATTCTTAAACCCCTTCAAATTATATTATTCCACAATATAACTTCCACTTTAATATAAATTAACCAATATTTCTACTTGTTAGTTAATCCTCATAATTAACTAATTTATGCTTTACTATCTCAATCTTATCCATGGATAGATTAAGTGTGACGAATGAGATTTTGTAAATTTATTTTAATATTTATTGAATTAAATAAATATTTTTGATAATTTAATTATTGAATTAAGTAATTAATTGATGCAATTGTGGTAGATTAATTTAATTATATGTGTTACATTTATTAAATTAATGTAGAGAATATTTATTATTCAAGCATGTATCTATGTGAGCTTATCAATTAAATGAATTATTTAATTAAGCATGATGTTATTTTAATTAATGTAATAATTAATTAGAGAGTTTATAATTTGACATTAATTATTAATGAGAAATTTAATTATGTGACTATGTGAATTTATGAGAAATTATTATATTTTATTTAAAATAAATTAAATAAGATATTGATTTATTTTGTGAAGGAGTGTGACATTAGTTAAACTATATGATAAAAGAGTTTATTAAATTAATTGAGTTTAAGCCTTTAAGGCTAGCCAAACATGGCACTAATAGAGGTTGAGGGCAGTTAACCCATGATGGGTAACTGACCTCCACAATGCGTCAGATTATTGATGCGACGTCTTCTTTATTTCATTTTCTTAAGTCTGATTAAAACTAGTTAGAGAGAATTACAAAATTTTGAGAGAGAATTCAGAGGATTTGTGAGGATCTCTGTGTTGAAGAAGCTTTTGAAAAAGGGTTTTATCTCTTCTAAATCTATACTCTGGGTAATCTCTCCCTCCCAAATTCTATATTTCACGTATTCAAGTTTTGATAAAAAAATGGCTTTCACAGTTTTCTATAAAGCCTTTGTGATTGAGAAAGGAGTAATATTTATGAGTTATTTATGGGTTAAGATGTATCAAATAGTATTTATATATATATTCCATGATTCCATATCATCAGTTTCATAATATTACATCGTATATGATTTCTACAAAATTACAGGGTATGGGTTTGGCCTTATGGCCTTATACGTGATATTTTATGTATTAATCTTATATTATCCCTAAATTTTACATTCCTATGTTGTTATGCATGTTGATACAAAGAGACCAAAGTTTAAATAAACGGATTCGGTGTTATAACGAATCCGTACTAACAATTTTCATGTTTTATTTTTAAAACCTTCAAGAACATCAAAGTCAGTGAAATTGCATGCTTAAACTCTATGATTATATGTTTTAACGGGTTAAAATCAGTCTTTAGATGTTGAGTAATGTTTGTATACAAATTATATCATGTGGGTATGTCTAATTTCGAGTAGGAAATAAGAAATTGGAAGAAATTGGCATGTTCTGTGATTTTCGCTGACGCCATTTCATGTCTGAATGCAACGTATACCGCAAATACCGGATACATGCATAAGAGTCGCATCATGAACATGAAAACCATAATGTGCCGCCATTGACCAAAGTCAGAGTGCTTGGTATGCATGACCGAGAGAAATCGAATAAAAGTGGCGAAATACAATTTCACTCTCCGAAAAGTTCGAAATGTAATTTTTTTAAAATGTTTAAGTCTAACAATGTGTTAGTAAATTAATGTAATGAACATAAAAATATTTTATAAGTATAATGTGATGTAAAATAGTTGTTTAACATGTAAATAACATAATTGTATGTGGATTGAATTATTGATACATAATTAGCTTGATAATTCATGAAGTACAAATTATGTGACAAAGTGGTAATTTGACGAAGTATAGTCAATAATCAAAGTAGACAAAGAGAATGAGTTTATGATGATTAGTTAAGTTATAATTAACTGGTATTGTGAATGTGAATGGTATGTAGGATTAAATTCAAAGAACGTGCTTAGTTAAAGTGTAATCTACGCATTTAGGCAAGTTTCCTAACCCTACTTGTCATTATTGTTCAAGTTTATTATTTACCTCGAGTAAATTATCATTACTATTATTCATGTTCAAATGTTATATTAAAGATTGATTATCTTTTCAAATCATAATTCAGTTATACAATAATTGTCCTATTGTATACTTCGTGAGATTATTATTCAATTTGAATATCATTATTATTGAACCTTATTAGACTAGCGAACCCTTAATGATTCGACTAGTCCATAGTTGATGAGCGTTCTAAATTTCAGAACCCTTGATGAATTATCCAAACCAAACTTCCTTTGGTGCGGACTCGAATGTCAAATTGAGATGAACAGCCCTGCAAAGCGATTTACTTATGCGTTAGCGTTAAGATATTACTGCACATGATGGTACTAAGGGCTTTGATCCCCCCCTAAGTCTGAGTAGAAAGGTCCATAGTCTTTACGATATTAAAGGTTTCAAGTATAACCCTTGATAACCTAGGACATAGTTCAAGGTCTTATGACCCTCAGAATTCTTTTGATTCTTGCTATTCATTCTTGATTCAAAAGTTGAGCTTTTATTCAGATGTCTTTGATTTATTCGCATGTTATTATACTGTTATTTCATTATTATACTTGTGGGCAATAGTGCTCACTCTTGCTTAATAATAACATTGAAGTTAAGAACGAAAGAACTGATGAACCTTCCACTAGTAAAGGCAAGGGCAAAGTTAGCAAGTGATGAAGACTTGTTGTTTATTTGATGATGTATTTTGTTTAAGACTTTGTTTAATGATGTTGTTAAGACTTATTTGTTTATGATTCATACGGATGTTTAAGGTTAGTTTAACTTTGGGATTGTATTATTATTATTCTGATGTTGTAACCCTTAAGGGGAAGATTTTTATTTCTATCTATTGCATGGTTTGCATTTATTATGGGTAGATAGATAGATGATATTTGTACAGTGAACACCAAATCCCATGGAATTGAAGTACCCAGATTTGGGGGTGTCACAAGTTGGTATCAAAGTTGTAGGTTATGAACTTTAGGTGGGGGGGAACAACCTTAGGTAGTAGCCTTATAGAAAGAAGATAGTGATGGAAAACTCTTATCGAGTTATAAGAAATGAATTTATGTAATTCATTGATGATAATAAAAGACCTTATGTGTTTATGTGTTAAAGTATGCGTCAGATGATACGACTTAGTAACTAAAACTTAAAATTTTGTTGTCAGGATGTCGAATGTTGGAGAAGCTAGTCAAGCTGGGGAAGAAGAACCCCGGGTACCTATAGTACCTACTAAGGAGGAACCCCGTGTACCTATAGTACCAACAGAGGAGGAGCCCGGAGACATTCATGTCGTTAGGGAGCAGCTGGTGCAGAGGGAATCATCTCCATTGATCACCGTTGTTGGTCAGGAGCATGAGCCCGAGACTAATCCTAAGGAGGATCCTGAGGTGGAATTTGTTAAGAAAGAGGAAGAGGAAGAAGAGGAGTTACCACGGTACACCGTTGATGCTGAGTATGACAAGTTATACGACCGTAACATGGAGTTACGAGACAAGGTCCAGGATTTGTCTGAGTGAGCGGTTGTTCAGCATATTACTCTAGAGCAGAAGGAGAGGGAGATTTCGACTCTTAACTCTCGACTGGAAAATGTAGAATGGGATTTGGTCCATGAGAAGGGTCAAACTGAAGATAAGATCGAAGAGATAGAGAAACTGAAGAAGGAACTGAAGGAAACCTTCGAAAGGCTGAACATAGTTGGGGAAGGCTGGGTAAGAGAATCGCGTCGAGCTGATCGTGCAAAGGATGATAGTCGTGCAAAGAAAACAAAGATTGGGGAAACGTACTCTACACTTAACAAGGCAATGAATGAGACCCAAGATCGAGTTTTGAGGTACCAAATCCAGTTCGAAGGACTACCATTATACATGATGGATCATAGGACGATGCATCGCATCTTAGAAGAGGAGCGTAGCAAGGCTAATCAGTACCTTGATCGACAGTGATATGAATTATTTAATTATGTGAAGAACTTAATTAGTTTTAGATGTAAATTCTAACGTGTTTATGAACGAAAGAATATTTGAATGCTTTAAATCATGTGGATTCTTTATTCCAGGATAGTTGATGTAAATAGAAGTTATGCTATCGTTTAATGTTAAAACTTTGATTTGAATGCAAATATATCAAGTTATTTGAGATGATGTGTTAAGTGATATGTTAAATTGTTGAGTAATGCCTTAACTATTTAGAGAAATAAATAAAGTTCTAATAAAGCATTTATTTAAAAGAAAAATGCCGCCAAGGAGAAGACAACAACGTCAACCGGCTCAGGAAGAGTCAACCAATAATAACAATAATGCCAACGCTAATCCCGTGTAGCAGTTGGTGAACTTACTGACTGGAGCCATGAATAACCAACCTCAAGCTCCACCAAACACAACGTTTAAGGACTTTAAGACGGTGGGACCGCCAGAGTTCAAAGGTTCCATGAACCCAATCAAGGCTCAAATGTGAGTTATGGAGATGGAGAAGGTTTTCGACGTTGCTAGGGTTAGAGAAGACCAGAAGACTGCTTTTGCAACATTTATGCTGAAGTCTGAGGCTAGCTACTGGTGGCAAAAAAACAAAGTGCGAGGAGGTGAAGGTGTAATTATGTGGGAGAGATTTAAAGAGATGTTTTTCGAAATGTATTTCCCAACTAGTTCACAGAATCAGATGGAGGTTCAATTTCTGGAATTAAAGCAGGGAAATATGAGCGTACCTGATTATGCGGCAAAATTCAAAAACTTAGCGAGGTTCGCCTTGTATCAAGTTCACACGGATGAGAGGAAGGCGAGATGGTTTGAGCAAGGACTAAAGCCTTGGGTGTACAGCAAGGTATCAATGTTTCAGCTAAACACGTTTGCTGGAATACTGGAAAAGACCATCCTCGCTGAAGGTGGGAGCGATGCGGTGACCAAGTACAATCAAGATCAGAAGAAAAAGAAGAGTGAAGGTGAAATAAATAACAAGGCCAGTGGAAGTGGCATAGGAGGTGGAAATTTCAATCAGAAGAAAAGGTGGAACGACAGCTCATCATCGGGGAATCAACAAGGTAATCAGAAGAAAAGAATTGAAGCATGCCCGACTTGCGGGAAAGCCCATCTGGGAGTTTGTATGAAAGGAAAAAGAGTGTTCTACAATTGTGGTCAGGAAGGCCACATAGCACCAAACTGTCCAAACCCAAAGAAGGGTGCTTGTTTTACTTGTGGTTCAAAGGACCATCTGGCAAGAGACTATCCCAAGAAGGGATTGGGAGGGTCAGGATCAAGAGGAAATTGGGGAAATAACAGTGGAAATACCTTAACCATCACCGGACCAACCGCGACAAACCGACCGACCTCCCGGACTTTCAACATGATGGTGCAAGATGCAGTTCAATCCCGTGATGTGGTGTCAGGTATCATTGCGATCAATAAAGTTAATGCTTACGTATTATTTGATTCGGGTGCTACTTGATCCTTTATATCCGATGATTTTGCCAAGAATTTAGATTTGCCTAAGAATGAATTAGATTACCCCATGAACATAGAAATTACGAATAGAGAGATAATCCCTGTTAAATACGTACATAAGAACTGTAGAGTGGATATTAAGGGTAATATCATGAACGTAGATCTTATTCCTATTCGACTTGGGGAATTTGACGTTATTTTGGGAATGGATTGGTTATTCAATTACGGTGTTGTAATTGATTGCCAAAAGAAGCGTATTAACCTTATGATTCCGTCAAAGGTTGTGTTTTATGGTAGCAAGTCGCCTAGACAAGCGAGTTGTCTGATGATGATGTAGGCTAGGAAGTTGTTAAGACAAGGCTATGTAGGATACTTAGCTTA
The DNA here is from genome assembly GCA_020205615.1 of Panax quinquefolius. NCBI lineage: Eukaryota > Viridiplantae > Streptophyta > Magnoliopsida > Apiales > Araliaceae > Panax > Panax quinquefolius. The sequence continues at coordinate 65,242,635 of CM035166.1, read as the reverse complement.
CATAGTCGACAGTCAAAAAGAGAATCCTAAGGTAGAAGATATACCGATTGTGAGGGATTTCGTCGACGTATTTCCAGACGATTTGCCAGGACTTCCACTAGATAGAGAAGTAGATTTCGTGATCGATTTGGTGCCTGGAACTGCTCCAATATCAAAGGCACCATCTTAGAATGGCACCAATGAGATGAAGGAATTAATGGTATAACTAAAAGAATTGTTGGACAAGAAGTACATTCAACCGAAAGCGTATCGGCGTGGGAGGCGCCGGTGTTGTTTGTGAAAAAGAAGGATGGATCGATGCGACTCTGCATTGACTACTGAAGAACTCGAATAAGGTCACGATTAAGAATGATATCCATTACCGAGGATCGACGACTTGTTTGATCAATTGAAGGGAGCGAGATACTTTTCCAAGATAGACTTGAGAAGCGGTTATCATCAATTGAAGGTGAGACCAGAGGATGTCTCAAGACAAATTCGTAACGCGATCTGATCCTACTACAAATTTTTAGTAATGTCGTTTGGTCTAAAGAATGCTCCTGCAGCATTTATAGGACTAATGAATGGTGTATTCAAACCGTTTTTGGACAAGTTCGTAATGTTATTTATAGATGACATTTTGGTATATTCCAAAACCAAAGAAGAATACGAAGAACATTTGAGGTTAACGTTGGAAGTATTGAGAAGGGAGAAGTTGTACGCTAAATTTTTGAAATTGGGATGATCACCTACCGTTAGTAGAGTTCGGCTACAACAATAGTTACCACGCTAGTATTGGCATGCCGCCTTACGAAGCGTTATACGGCAAAAAGTGCAGAACTCCGCTTTACTGGGTTGAAGTTGGTGAAAGACAATTGCTAGGGCCAGAATTGGTACAATGAATACGAAATAGTCAAGTGATCCGAGCACGGTGGTAGCGGCTCAAGATCGACAGAAGAAATACGCTGATCCACATCGTAAAAATATCGAGTTTGAATCAGGTAGTTATGTTTTCTTGAAGGTCTCTCCCTGGAAGGGGAAGATCAGGTTCGGAAAGAAAGGAAAATTGACCCCAAGATTTATTGGACCCTTTGAAGTACTAAGAAGAATCATAGAAGTTGCGTACAACGTAGCCTTACCTCCAGCACTCAAGAATGTCCACAACATTTTCCATGTTTCTGTATTACGACCATACAAAGCCGATTACAAGCATGTAATTGAATATGAACCCCTACATTTTGAGAAAGACTTATCTTATGAAGAAATTCTGTCCAATTGTTCGAATCAAAAGAACAAGTTAGAGAAATAAAGTAATACCTTACATTAAAGGTAATTTGGAGGAACCACAACATTGAAGAAGCTACGTGGGAACTCGAAGAGACTATGATGAAGAATTACCCTCATTTATTTACTTAATTATTTGAAAGCGATTTTGGGGACAGAATCTTTGTAAGGGGGAGAGAATGTAACGGGTCGAATTTATTGAGTCGTGATTCTGGGGACAGAATCCTTTTAAGGGGGGAAAGATGTGACGAATGAGATTTTGTAAATTTATTTTAATATTTATTGAATTAAATAAATATTTTTCTATAATTTAATTATTGAATTAAATAATTAATTGATGCAATTGTGGTAGATTAATTTAATTATATGTGTTACATTTATTAAATTAATGTAGAGAATATTTATTATTCAAGCATGTATCTATGTGAGCTTATTGAATTAAATGAATTATTTAATTAAGCATGATGTTATTTTAATTAATGTAATAATTAATTAGAGAGTTAATAATTTGACATTAATTATTAATGAGAAATTTAATTATGTGACTATGTGAATTTATGAGAAATTATTATATTTTATTTAAAATAAATTAAATAAGATATTGATTTATTTTATGAAGGAGTGTGACATTAGTTAAACTATATGATAAAAGAGTTTATTAAATTAATTGAGTTTAAGCTTTTAAGGCTAGCCAAACATGGCACTAATAGAGGTTGAGGGCAGTTAACCCATGATGGGTAACTGACCTCCACAATGCGTCAGATTATTGATGCGACGTCTTCTTTATTTCATTTTCTTAAGTCTGATAAAAACTAGTTAGAGAGAATTACAAAATTTTGAGAGAGAATTCAGAGGATTTGTGAGGATCTCTGTGTTGAAGAAGCTTTTGAAAAAGGGTTTTATCTCTTCTAAATCTATACTCTGGGTAATCTCTCCCTCCCAAATTCTATATTTCACGTATTCAAGTTTTGATAAAACAATGGCTTTCACAGTTTTCTGTAAAGCCTTTGTGATTGAGAAAGGAGTAATATTTATGAGTTATTTATGGGTTAAGATGTATCAAATAGTATTTATATATATATTGCATGATTCCATATCATCAGTTTCATAATATTACATCGTATATGATTTCTACAAAATTACAGAGTATGGGTTTGGAATTATGGCCTTATACGTGATATTTTATGTATTAATCTTATATTATCCCTAAATTTACATTCGTATGTTGTTATGCATGTTGATACGAAGAGACCAAAGTTTAAATAAACGGATTCGGTGTTATAACGAATCCGTAGTGACAATTTTCATATTTTATTTTCAAAACCTTCAAGAACATCAAAGTCAGTGAAATTGCATGTTTAAACTCTATGATTATATGTTTTAATGGGTTAAAATCAGTCTTTAGATGTTGAGTAATGTTTGTATAGGAATTATATCATGTGGGTATGTCTAATTTCGAGTAGGAAATAAGAAATTGGAAGAAATTGGCATGTTCTGCGATTTTTTGAATGCCATTTCACATCTAATCTGTACATCTACTAATACGGCTACATGTACATAAGTCAAATCAATAATGTAAGCCACCCACCATATGACGCCATTGACCGAAGCCAATAGCTGTAAGTGGCCATGCATGATGCCACTTTCCGAAAGTTTCAAATATAATTTTTTTAAATGTTTAAGTCTAACAATGTGTTAGTAAATTAATGAAATGAACATAAAAATATGTTATAAGTATAATGTGATGTAAAATAGTTGTTTAACATGTAAATAACATAATATCATGTGGATTGAATTATTGAATACATAATTAGCTTGATAATTCATGAAGTACAAATTATGTAACAAAGTGGTAATTTGACTAAGTATAGTCAATAATTAAAGTAGACAAAAAGAATGAGTTTATGATGATTAGTTAAGTTATAATTAACTGGTATTGTGAATGTGAATGGTATGTAGGATTAAATTCAAAGAAAGTGCTTAGTTAAAGTGTAATCTACGCACGAGGCAAGTTTCCTAACCCTACTTGTCATTATTGTTCAAGTTAATTATTTACCTCGAGTAAATTATCATTACTATTATTCATGTTCAAATGTTATATTAAAGATTGATTATCTTTTCAAAGCATGATTCAGTTATACAATAATTGTCCTATTGTATACTTCCTGAGATTATTATTCAATTTGAATATCATTATTATTGAACCTTATTAGACTAGCGAACCCTTATTGATTCGACTAGTCCATAGTTGATGAGCGTTATAAATTTCAGGAACCTTGATGAATTATCCAAACCAAACTTCCTTTGGTGCGGACTCGAATGTCAAACTGAGATGAACAACCCTGCAAAGGGATTTACTTATCGTTAAGCGTTAAGATATTGTGCATGTATGGTACTAAGGGCTGATCCCCTAAAATGCAGTAAAAAGGTCCATAGTCTTATGACTGTTAAAGGTTTCAAGTATAACCCTTGATAACCTAGGACATAGTTCAAGGTCTTATAACCCTCAGAATTCTTTTGATTCTTGTTATTCATTCTTGATTCAAAAGTTGAGCTCTTATTCAGATGTCTTTGATTTATTCGCATGTTATTATACTGTTATTTCATTATTATACTTGTGGGCAATAGTGCTCACTCTTGCTTAATAATAACATTGCAGTTAAGAACGAAATAACTGATGAACCTTCCACTAGTAAAGGCAAGGACAAAGTTAGCAAGTGATGAAGACTTGTTGTTTATTTGATGATGTATTTTGTTTAAGACTTGGTTTAATGATGTTGTTAAGACTTATTTGTTTATAATTCCGCATAGATGTTTAAGGTTAGTTTAACCTGGGATTGTATTATTATTATTCGGATGTTGTAACCCTTAAGGGGAAGATTTTTATTTCTATCTATTGCATGGTTTGCATTTATTATGGGTAGATAAATAGATGATATTTGTACAGTGAACACCAAATCTTGTGGAATTGAAGTACACAGATTTGGGGGTGTCACATTAAGCACTAACTAAAACTCATATTACATCATACTAGTTACTAGTATATATATTCAAGAAAATGGTGATTATCCATCAAAGAGATTCAATGTCACCAACTCACTATGATAAAAATAATTCTATAAATTATTTAATGCCAATAGATAAATCTTATCCATCTTCTTACTAATTCATCTCTACAATGTATAACAAATATATAATAATAATATATATTTATTAAACACAACATCACATTGCTCATATTACCCTATGTAACACAATATTACATACCTCGTAACACAATTATATATTCTTTTTCGAACACATCTCATGTCTTAAGAATTTTATTTACTAAATTCCTATTTTAATAATTTCTGAAAATTTAGGTTCATACACGTGCCCAAGAAATGCTACTTCCTCAAGCCAAAACTCGCATTTCTTCACCTTGGCATATAACTTATTTTCACGAAACTTTTGGAGTATCAGCCTCAAGTGTTGCTCATGATCTTCACGGCTTTTGGAGTAAATGAGGATGTCATCAATAAAGACAACCACAATGTGATCCAAATATTCCTTGAATACTCGGTTCATCATATCCATGAAGGCAGCAGGAGCATTAGGCAATCCAAAATACATGACTAGGAATTCATAATGCCCGTACCGAGTTCTGAAAGGAGTCTTTGGAATGTCATCAGTTTTAATCTTCAACTGATGATATCCAGAACGAAGATCGATCTTTGAAAAGAACTTGGCGCCTTGCAACTGGTCAAACAGGTCATTAATGCGAGGCAACGGGTACCTATTTTTGATGGTGACATGATTCAACTCCCGATAATCAATACAAAGTCGCATACTTCCATCTTTCTTCTTCATGAATACAACAGGAGCACCCCAAGGAGACGTACTAGGTCGAATGAAACCGATGTCTAAAAATTCCTGCAGTTGGGTTTTTAACTCCTGAAGTTCAATAGGAGCCATTCAATATAGGGCTTTGGCAATGGGTTTTGTAACGGGTTCAAGGTCGATACCAAACTCAATTTTACGCTCCGGGGGTAGGCCAAGAAGTTTTTCGGGGAATACGTCAGAAAATTTATTAACAATAGAAATATCATTCAAATTTGACGTATTTTTGTTTAAATCTGTGACATGAGCTAAGAAAGCTTGACATCCATTTTTTAATAAACGAATAGCTTTATGGCTTGAGATGACCGTGATTGATTTTAATCGTTTGGTCGCTTGAATTCGCATAATAGGTTGATTAGGAATATGAAAGCTAACAACCTTACAAAAACAATCAATTTTAGCATGATGAGTAGTTAACCAATCAATCCCTAGAATCGCATCAAATGCAAGTATTTTTAAGGAGATAAGATCGATAGGTAACGTGTGTTTACCGATTTGAATCAAACAAGACTTATAAATAGTGGATGTAATGAAGGTTTCTCCCAACGGAGTTTCAACAGATAAGTCAAAGTCTAATTTCTCCAGAGTCAAATTTAAACGTTGAGCGCAAGTAGGAGAAATAAAAGAATGGATAGAACCGGTATCAAATAAGGTATAGACTTCATTAGAGTTTATGATTAGCTTACCCGTGATCACCTCGTTTGGATTCCTTACTTTTTGGGAGGTTACGACAAATGCTCTCGCTTGAACTACCGATTTTGTCTTGTCTAGGACGGCCTTTGATGCCTCCATCTCAGCTGGACTTGACTTCGGTGCACGATAAAATCTGGCTAGGTGACCTTCTCTTCCACAATTGTAACATGTTTTTGACTGCTGCATACAAATTGGACTGATGTGTCCCTCCCCTCCTCATTTGTAACATACGACTGACAGTCGTTCTCCTTCCTTAACAACAAGTGCTGGTGCTGACGTCCTTCCATCATTATTGAATCTCCTTTTCTTGAAACTCCCACTTTTATTGTCTTGGCCATGATTACCACCAAAGTGGTTACCATTTCTGGAATATTGATTCCCTCCACGTTTTTTGTTACCGCTTCGATGACTGCTACCACTGGTATTATCATTTTATCGGCTACTCTCTCTTAGTTGGGTTGACTCGTTATCGCGCTCCAATAATTGAGCCCTATTTACCACATCTGAATACAAACACAGTTTGTGAGAAATTAAGCATTGACGTATCTCGGGTTTCAAACCTCTTAGAAATATCCACGTCATTCTCTCCTCATTATCAACCAAGTGAGATGCAAACCGGGACAACTCGGCAAACTTAGCTTCGTACTGTGACACGGTCATATTGTTCTGCTCCAGCTTGATGAACTCTACCTCCTTCATGTGACAAATACTTTCGGGAAAGTACTTGTCGTTGAAAAGTTCTTGGAATTTCTCTCAAGACATCTTTAGTGCGGCAAGTTGAGTACGCTTTACTGATTCCCACCAGTAATTTGCCTCTCCTCACAACATAAAGGTGGCAAAGGGAACCTTTTGCTCCTCGGAGCATCCCAAGACATTAAATATCTTGGTGATTTGCTTTATCCATGTCTCTGCCTTAAGTGGTTTTGGCTCTCCAATAAACTCCGGTGGTCCCAGCTTCCGTGAACTATTTAGCGGTGACCGTCCGAGAGTTGCCAGTGTTTCCACCTGCATTTTGAAGGGGAGCCACTCTCGCCTAATGTTGCATGAATTGCATAAAGCCTCTGAACATCCCATCATTCATCATTTGGTCAGCATTGTTGTTTTCTTGAGGATTATTGCCATCCTGATGCACATTATCCTGAGTATTGATCGTTGGTGACTCAACGGTCTCATGTGCTTCATTGCTTATCTCAACATTTTCGGATGCCATTTTGAAATACTGCCACAAAACAAGGGTTAATTGATATGTCACATATTATCCCTACACTCTGACCGACCAATTAAATACCAAATAAACTTACATAGGTCATACTAGCGAAGGAATTCCCCGTTTCTCCCCTCCTAGTTCTTGTCTCACATCTCAGCCAGGGATCATATCCCTAAGCTTTGATACCAACTGTGATGCCCCCAAAATAGGTATACATCACCCATCTTGAGTCACCAAATACATGGTACAGAATTTAAATACAAACTTCTTTTATACAGTACGACAAAATGTAGCTGAGAGTTTCAAAACAGATAATGTCTCGTAGAAAGTATCCAAACTCAAATAAAGTCCTCATTACAATTATTATCACACTATTTCACTGAATAGTGAGGACTACTAATGTAAACATCTCGGATCATCACTCCGCTCCCAAACTAGTCTCTCAATTACGCTCATTTCTGAAGAGAACAATGAAAGCAAAAGGGTGAGCTCAACTAGCCCAGTAAGAAATATTATGACTAAGATAATGCAGAATAAATTATCATTAGCCTTCAACAGTGTTAAACTGATAAAATATAATAGACATCAAGTTTAACTATATCGGAACAAGCAATCCATTAGAAGAGTCAAGTAGAGCATGATATCTACTATCTTCTATGATTTAAAAAGTTTATCATCAATTTTATTGCTGAGACTCAGCTTAATAAATAAACCACATCATCGAATCATCCCTGCACTACGGGCCAAGGATATTCATGTAATCATCAATGGTCATGATTATACCGAATAATCCATTGTCATAATCATACCAACAACTGTCCATCAATGCACTACAGGCCAAAGAGGATTTTTACCACATCATTTGTAACATTACGGTCATGATTATACCGAATAATTCATGGTCATAATCATATCAATCAACAGTATATCTATACACGTAAGCCACAGATGACTTTTATCACAATATAAGCATGGGGATTATGACAATGATATAAGAATTCAATTAAAAGAAAGCAAAGGATAAATTTTTAAAGATTATAACTTAATTTATCCAGAATTCAATAATGTTCAAATTGTCAACATGATATTGTTTTGTGGAGTAAAATTCAAGAATAATATTGTATCAAAAATGATTTGGACAGCAAAGAAATCAATCTTTGTCATGAATAATTCCCCGAATGAATAGTACCCTGTGAATAGTACTTCAGGAATAGTACCCCGTGAATATTAGTTTATGAATAGTACTCGTGAATAGTACTTTATTAATAGTACCTGTGAATAGTACTATGTGAATAGTACCCCATGAATAGTACCATAAAATGAATACTACTCATGGACAGTACTCCGGCATGAAAAGCTTAAAATTTAACAAGAATGTGCAGAAAATATCCTTGTGAAACGATACTAGATGAAGCGCAAATTTCACGGATATATAGAAGCCATACTTTAACAAAATGAGGGTATAATCAGGAATACTGGACGAAATAATATTATTCACATACTACAGAGTATGGAAGACAATATTATTCCTATGAATACTGAAAAAAATAATATCCTTACCTTAGAAGAAGACTGGATACTAGAATAGTGAGGTAGCATAATTCTCTTCTACTTTCTCTGTAAAGCTTCTCTCTCTATAGCTTATCTTTCTATAATTGCTCTTGTGAGTCTTAGTGAATTGGTGAGAATGAAAGAAGAATGAGCTTCTATTTATAGGAAAACGTACTTTGCAAAATTTGTAAATAATACCCACAACTATAACATTATATCAAATCCACACCATATTATTCAAAAATATATTTCGAGAAAAATTAATCTTTATTCATAAAAGTTGGGGTCTTACAATATTCGTGTTTTCACTAATGGTCATGATCATGCCAACAACTGTCCATCAATGCACTACGGGCTAATGATGACTTTTACCAAATCATTTGTAAAATTTCGGGTCATGATTATACCGAATAATTCCTGGTCATAATCATTCCAATCAACAGTCCATCTATGCATTACGGCCAAATATGACTTTTATCACAATATAATCATGATGATGATGACAATGATATAAGAATTCAATTAAATGAAAGCAAATGATAAATTTTAAAGATTTGTAATTCAATTTATCCAGAATTTAATAATGTCCAAATTGTCAACATGATACTGCTTTGTGGAGTAAAATTCAAGAATAATATTGTATCAAAAATAATTTAGACCGAAAAGAAATCAATTTTTGTCATAAATAGTACCCCGAGTGAATAGTACTCGAGTGAATAGTACCCCAAGAATAGTACTTCGGGAATAGTAACCCGTGAATAGTACCCCAACATGAAAATATTAAAAATTATCAAGAATGCTCAGAATAATATTTTCCTGAAAATATACTGGATGAAGCGCAAATATCAAGGATATTCTACTAATTTCATGGAGTATAGAAGCAATACTTATCAACATAAGTGTAGAATTAGGAATATGAAACGAAATAATATTACTTACATACTACAGAGTATGGAAGAAAATATTATTTCTTACTTAATATTGAACAAGAATAATATCACTTACAAATACGAAAGAAATAATACCCCTTACCTTAGTAGGAGATTGGATACTGCAATAGTGTAGTAATAGAATACTCTTCTTCTTTCTCTCTGATTCTCTCTCTATAGAATTCCCTTGTGAGTTGCATTGAATTTATGAGAATGAAAGAAGAAATAAGCTTCAATTTATAGAAGATTTCTAGCTTAACCCTTGCAATGTGAAAAGGAAAGTGACTAGACGACTGGTGACGTGAAAAGAAAAGTGGTTTGACGCATGTAATGTGAAATAACAAGTGGTTTGACGCCTATAATATGAAAAAACAAGTGGTTTGACGCCTGTAATGTGATACGACAATTGGTTTGATGCCTGTAATATGAAACGACAATTGGTTCGACGCCTGTAATGTGAAACGACAAGTGGTTCGACGTCTGTAATGTGAAACGACAATTGGTTCGACGTCTGGTAAAGACAAGTACTATTAGGGAAAGTGACTCTTAGATGATGACATATGGGCCCCATAGAATAAACCAAACTTACAATAAATGTCTCATAACAGACTTCTTATTTATATCAAAGATTGAATAAATATTTACCACAAATCATTTTATCTTCAATCAACAAATTTTTTAATCTTTCAAAAATTATTTATCATTAATATTATAACTCAAAATATTGACAACCAGATCATTATCAAGAAAGAGGGGGCTTTCCGATAAGGATTTCTCCTTATTGGCGCGCAATTAGGTGACCAAACCCCTTTCCTCGACAGAACTTTCTAGACATCGTCAATAATGCAAATAATAATATGAATAACTTTATCGTCTCACCTATTGATTTAATAATATAAAATATTATGCAGATGATACTGTGACAATAATTGAATCAATAACGTGAGATACTATCGCAAAGAATTATGTAGAATAATTGAGTATAATGAAAGTGACTTCTCACGTAAGCATCAATAATCAATATTGTGTGCTACTATGCAACCCACGCCAGACATTCTTGTACTTTTTTATCAACGGGTATTTCAACAGCTTAAGCGGTAAAACTTTCGCCATTATTTTTATAAAAGATAATTACATCATTTTCTAACTCGATAATAATTACATTGTGGGGTCCACCAATTATTGTGCCATCGCATTTAATATTCCCCAACAAAAAGAATATTCCCCACCAAACGAATATTTTATAATAACTTGCTTACTTTGCAAAATTTATAAATATTACCCACAACTATAACATTATATTAAATCAACACCATAATATTCAAAATGATATTTAGAGAAAATAATATTTATTTATGAAAGTTGGGGTCTTACAAAAAACTTGTTTAAATTAAGTTAAAATTAATTAGTTGAGATACATAAAATGAATCTCATAGAATTTGCATACTAGTATACTTATTAAATACTAGCATTCTTCAATTACTATAACCCTTAAGTTATGTAATTCTCATACCTAATGTGTATATTAGGTTATGTAACTTTCCTTTATAATTCCCTTTATAAAATAGATACACATGTATACATATTATAATGTATATTTACTAAATCACATACCTTATATAAACTATAACTTATTTATCATCATTTATAAATAATCATAATATCCATTTATCCATATATCCATATATTTACTCATTACATGTCACAAAATTTTCAATATCATCAATATTTTTATTTATAGAGTGACTTAGAAATCCTTAGTTATTACATGTATGGCATAATAGTTATTAAGGACATTGGCAAGTATAGGGTTGGACAGAGTGATGAATAACTCAAACCTAAACCTTAATAGGAGTGGCGTGTGATAAGTGGATTTTATATACATGAATCGATATTCATTTCAAGTTTAAATTCATAGTTATCTTCGTGTTTTGTGTTCGTTTTCACTCGTTTCGTGTTATTTTGTGTGTAGGGTGGTCATGGATGCAAGTGGTAAAGAATGGCGGAGTTTTGGAGCAAAAGTGGAAAAACTCATGAAAGCGGAAAATTTCTTTAATGAGAGCCATGCCACGGGCGGCTTTTTCTTCGAGTTTATACCTTCACGGGCGGGGTCCCGAATCTCGCAAGTGACTGCTTCTTTGTTTGAACTCATTGGGACTTGATTTGTTGGTTTTATGTTAGGCGCCTGGACTCTATAATAGCATATTTTCGGCTAGAACAGAGGGAGAGCTGAATATTACGTTGCAATACACAAATCATACAACACAAGGAGCATAATACAAGGAAAATTTCAGGATTCAAGTGCGAACTTTGGAGGAGTAATTTTCAGAGATTATCGTGACAGTTGTAAATCGAGGCTATGTGAAGGAGTTTTCATTATTCTTCTTCTATTTAGTCGTTTATTTGTAATTGAAAGGATGGTTTCAGTAGATTATTCAGTGTTTAATTCATTCGTTATGAACTAATTTACTTATTAGACTTGTGATGGATCCTTGGGTGAAACAATGATTCTATAGCATTGATTTCTAATTCAATAATATATTTTTAGTTTATCTATGTTAATTCAAGCGTGAACTTATGAATTGCCTGATCAACAATTCCTTGTGGATTTGAATGGAATCGAGAGAGAAGATTCGAATCTAGACCTAGTTAATATAGCATGTGTCATAAATTTTGTCAATAGCAGATTTTTGATTATTGTTAAGGTAGAGATATGCTTAACATCATATGTAATAGACTAGAGAACTTAAGTTTAAACCTTCTTTAATTGCAGTTCACATAGAGATATAGTGAGTTGGTTGATTTAGGTGTTTAACGGATTTCTATCTTAATTGTGGATTGACGTTAATACGGTATTAGTGCATCGAGAGGTGGCTAGTATTACTTTCGTGTTCTTGATTAATAAACTGGCATATTCTATTGAGTTGGAATAACGGTTTGCAAATCAGAGTGAAGCTCAGGGTGAAATCATAAGTCTAATTCTCCATTAATTGTTTGAAATTCTGGATTTTGATATTAGCGGTTGTTTTTGTGATAGTTTACTTATTTATTAATTTAGTTTTTACAGTTTTAAAACCATTGAAATGAATAGTTTAATAGAATTAGGATTAATAGAAAATTGATAATTGTGAAGTTAAAATTCTTGATAATTTGTCCTCGTGGGAACGATACTTTATTCACTACTATATTACATGTTGACCAAGTACACTTGCGTGTTTTACGCGTATTGATTGTACCCAACAAGTTTTTGGCGCCGTTGCCGGGGACAATTTAGCCGAGATTTTAAATATTTTTACTATATCAGTTTAATTAGTCAAGTTTTACTTAAACAGTTTTTGTTTTTGTTTTTCCTATTTCAGGTTTTCGACATTGGTTTATGCAAACACGATCTAAAAATCCAGACTTGCTTCCTTTTGAGGACCACATTGAAAGGGAATTTCAGAGGTTAAGTAAGTGGATTGAAAAAACGAGGAACGAATTCGAAAATTCTGATAAGGAGGAAACAATGGCTGCCGAAGACCAAAAAGCTATGAGAGATTTTGCAACACCTAAGGTGACCGATCCGCGATGAAGCATCACTAGGCTGCGCAATAGTCATGCGATAATTTTGAAATCAAGCCTGGGACCATTCAGATGATGCAAAATTCAGTTCAGTTTGGGGGAATAGCAAATGATGATCCGAATGAGCATTTAATCAGTTTTTTGGAAATGTGCGACACGTTCAAGTATAATGGGGTGTCGGATGAGGCAGTGAGACTTCGTTTGTTCCCGTTCACTTTACGTGACAAGGTGAAGAGTTGGTTACATTCTCTGCCACTAGGGTCGATCACTACGTGGGAAGACTTGGCTCAAAAATTTCTTGCCAAATTTTTCCCACAGGCAAAAACTGCTAAAATGAGGAATGACATTACGATGTTTGAGCAGCAGAATGGGGAGTCACTATATGAGGCATGGGAGCGTTACAAGGAATTACTTAGAAAGTGACCACATCATGGATTGCCCAAATGGCTGCAAATGAACACCTTTTATAACGGACTAAATGGGAATGTCAGAACCAGTATTAATGCAGCGTCAGGCGGTGCATTTATGGCTAAGAGTTACGAGGAAGCCTACAATTTGATCAAAACCATGGCAGCAAACAACTACCAGTGGCCCACAGCAAGAATGACACAGGCAAAGGCGGCTGGGATTTTGGAATTAGATGGGGTGACAGCTATACAAGCACAGATTTCTGCACTATCCAAGAAGTTTGATACTATGAATGATAAGGTTGATACTATGACAGGGGCTCAAGTTCAGCAGGTTGCGGTAGTATGTGAATTGTGTGCGGGTGATCATCCTACAGATCAATGCGCAATTAATTCAAAGATCCGTCCATTCATCAAGAATTCAAATGAAATTTTGCAAAATACATACCAAAACACCTACAACTGTGGGAATAGAACCACCCAAACCTCTCATGGAGCAATAACCAGCAAACGCAAGCTCCACGACCATCATATCCCCCTGGTTTTCAGAGTCACCAACAACCGGTTCAACATCAGGAAAGGAAATCAGATTTCGAGGAAATGGTGCCGAAGTTCATAACTAGCGCTGAGGCAACAATAAAAAATCAAACAATGGTGATGAAAAGTCAAGAGATGTCGATCAAGAATTTAGAAAATCAGATTGGACAGTTGGCGTTAGTAGTGAATAATAGACCACAAGGAACATTACCTAGCGACAATGAGAGAAATCCGAATGGTAGTCATGAGCAATGTCAAGCAGTTATGTTGTGACGTGGAAAACATCTCGGGGGTAATAATGCAGAAAATTCAGCGACACCGGAGGAAAAAGTTGATGACAGTAATGTGGTGGAAGGTAACAAGGACGAGGAAATAAAGTTAAACAATAAGCCAATTATTTATCCTCCACCACCATTTCAACAGAGGGTGCAAAAACAGAAGTCAGATAAGCAGTTCGCAAAGTTTTTAGACGTGTTCAAGAAACTCCAGATAAATATCCCATTCGCAGAGGCCCTAGAGCAAATGCCGAGTTATGCGAAGTTTATGAAAGGAATTCTGTCAAGGAAAAAGAAATGGGAAGAATTTGAAACAGTGGCACTAACAAAGGAGTGTAGTGTGGTGTTACAGAATAAGCTACCACCAAAACTCAAAGACCCGGGGAGCTTTACTATCCCGTGCACGATCGGGAAAATGTCGTTTAACAAATGTTTATGTGATTTGGGGGCGAGTATAAACCTAATGCCATTGTCAGTATATTCAGAATTGGGTTTGCCCGCGCCAAAGCCTATAAATATTTCATTGCAGTTGGCGGACAGGTCAGTCATATATCCGAGAGGCATTGTAGAGGACATTCTGGTTAAAGTGGATAAGTTTATATTCCCTGCAGACTTTATCATTCTGGATTTCGACGAGGATAAGAACATCCCGATTATCTTAGGGAGACCTTTCTTGGCCATGGGAAGGACACTCATAGACATGTAAAAAGGAGAACTTACTATGAGAGTCCAAGATCAAGAAATAAAATTTAATGTGTTCAAGGCCATGAAATACCCTATGGATGAGGAAGAATGTTTTCAGATGGATTTAATTGAGCAAATCACCAGCGAAGATATTAGCAAGAGTTTGGTTAACGATCCGTTAGAAACAACCTTGTTGGGGGATGAAGAAAAAATGACCCAGAGTTTGTGGACTTATTACAGATGCTAGACTCTTTGCCACGAGTTAGCCGATTCAGAGCATCGTTTGAACCTCTGCACACTGAGGAGACAGCTGCAAAAAAACTGAAACCGTCATTAGAGGAGCCACGAACATTGGAACTTAAGCCACTCCCTAAACATCTCAGGTATACGTATTTAGGCAATTCAAATTCTTTACCTGTAATTATTTCTGTTGCACTTAACGAATTGTTGAGGGTGCTTAGGGATCACAAATCAGCGATTGGATGGACGATTGCGGATATAAAGGGAATTAGCCCGTCATTTTGCATGCACAAGATTCTGATGGAGGATGATGCAAGACCATCGGTGGAGCATCAATGTCGACTTAACCCAATCATGAAGGAAGTGGTCAAGAAGGAAATTCTGAAATTATTGGATGCCGGTATCATATATCTGATTTTCGACAGTAAATGGGTTAGTCTGGTTCATTATGTACCGAAGAAAGGGGGAATGATGGTGATACAGAATGAGGAAAATGAATTAATTCCAACAAGGACAGTGATAGGTTGGAGGGTGTGCATCGATTATAGGAGGTTGAATAAGGCAACTCGAAAAGATCACTTCCCGCTACCATTTATCGATCAAATGTTAGACAGATTAGCGGGACATGAGTTTTACTGTTTATTGGATGGATACTCGGGGCTATAATCAAATCGCCATCGCTCCTGAGGATCAAGAAAAGATAACATTTGGATGCCCTTACGGCACATTTGTATTCAGGAGGATGTCATTCGGGCTATGCAACGCACCAGCAACTTTCCAACAGTGTATGATGGCTATTTTTCAGATATGGTGGAGAAGAATGTTGAAGTCTTCATGGACTATTTCTCGGTCTATGGAGACAATTTTGATACTTGCCTAGAGAATCTGGTCATGGTTTTGCAGCGATGTAAGGATACAAACCTTATACTCAATTGGGAAAAATGTCACTTCATGGTTGAAGAGGGCATAATTTTGGGCCATAAGGTGTCGGCTCAAGGATTGGAGGTGGACAAAGCAAAGCTGGATACGATCGAGAAACTGCCTCCACCGAGATTAGTTAAGGGTATTAGAAGTTTTCTGGGGCATGCGGGGTTCTACAAGAGGTTCATAAAAGACTTCTTTAAGATTGCAAAACATCTATATAGTCTTTTAGAGAAGGATGCTACTTTTAGCTTTACTACGGAATGCAAGTTAGCGTTTGACCTATTGAAGGAGAAATTAACTACAGCCCCCGTGATAGTCGCACCGGACTGGAAAATGCCATTCGAGCTTATGTGTGATGCGAGCGACTATGCGGTTGGGGCTATTTTGGGACAAAGACAAGACAAAGTGTTTCACGCCATATACTATGCAAGTAAAACACTCACAGAGACTCAAATGAATTACACTACCACGGAAAAAGAATTGCTTGCAGTGGTGTACGTGTTCGACAAATTCCGGGCATACTTGATCGGGACGAAGGTGATAGTCTATACGGACCATTCGGCGACTCGGTACCTAATAGCGAAAAAAGATGCTAAGCTACGCCTTATCCGATGGATTCTCCTACTTCAAGAGTTTGATTTAGAAATTAAAGATAGAAAGGGGATGGAGAATCAAGTTGCCGACCATTTATCAAGGCTGGAAAATTCGGAGAAAAAGGATGAAGATAGATGTGCAATCAACGAGTCATTCCCGGATGAGCAACTATTTGGGTTAAATGCAGAATTTTCGTGGTATGCAGAATTTGCGAATTATGTGGTGAGCAAAATTCTTCCCCCTGATCTTACATGACAACAGAAAAAGAAGTTTCTTCATGACGTCAAGTAGTACATATGGGATGAGCCTTATTTATTCAAACAAAGTCTTGTTAACAAGATGATTAGAAGGTGCATCCCCTACAATGAAGTGCACAACATATCGCAGAATGCCACTCATCGGCATATGGGGACATTATGGGAGTGGCGCTTACAATGACAAAAGTCTGCTTCAAGCCGGTTTTATTGGCGACATTGTTCAAAGACGCCCACCAATTCGTGAAAACATGTGATAGATGCCAAAGGGTGGGAAATATATCTAAACAGAATGAGATGCTCGAGCAAACAATTCTTGAAGTTGAAATCTTCGATGTATGGGGCATCGATTTCATAGGACCCTTCCCTTCGTCCTTGAGCAATCAATATATTCTACTCGCCGTGGATTACGTCTCGAAGTGGGTGGAAGCTGCAGCACTACCGTCCAACGATGCCAAGGTGGTCCTTAAATTCCTACAGAAAAACATTTTTACGAGGTTTGGCACGCCAAGAGCAATAATCAGTGACGAAGGTAGTCACTTCTGCAATAAATCTTTTACAGCGTTGTTGGCTAAGTATGGGGTTAACCACAAGGTGGCTACAGCGTATCACCTGTGACGAACGAGATTTTTGTAATTTAATTTTAATATTTATTGAATTAAATAAATATTTTCGATGATTTAATTATTAGATTAAATGATTAATTGATAAAGTTGTGATAGATTAATTTAATTATATGTGATACATTTATTAAATTAATGTGGAGAATATATTATTCGATATATGTAATTATGTGAGCTTATTGTAATAAAAGAAATACTTAATAAGCCTAATGTTATTTTAATTTATTTATTTATTAATTAGAGATTTAATAATTTGACATTATTATTAAAGGAGAAATTTAAATATGTAACTATGTGAATTAATGAGAAATTATTATATTTTATTCAAAATAAATTAAATAAGATATTGATTTATTTTACGAAGGAGTGTGACATTAATTAAACTATATGATAAAGCTTTATTAAATTAAATGGTTTTTGAAACCTATTCTAGCTAGACAAACATGGCATTAAGGGAGGTTGGGAGCAGTTACCCATGTTAGGTAACTGACCTCCATCATACGCGTCAGTGCTTATTTATTATATGTATTACCTTTTTCCTTTCCTTTTCATTATTGGCTAAGTCTGGAAATAAACAGAGAGAAAGGTTGAGAATTTCATAGAGTTAATTTTAAAGGAGATCGAGAGTGAGGAATTGAAAAGCATCTAAGTCTACTAATCTATATTCTACAATCTGGGTAATCTTCTCCTTCCAAAATTTTAAAGTTGCGTTGTTTAAGTTTTATAAAAATGGCTTTCATACATTCTGTAAGTCTCTATGAATAGGGAAATGGTGTTGTTATAAGGATATGTGTAATAATTCGAGTAGCATAGCATGTTTTATATATATATTGCATGATTCCATATCATAAGTTTCATAATACTATGACTTGTTATTTCAAAAATTTACAGAGTACGTTATATGGCCATATGGCCCTTATACGAAACTTTAAGGGGAGATTTATTATTATTTCTATCTATTGCATGGTTTGCATTTATTTATGGGTAGATAGATGGATGATGTTTGTATAGTGAACTCCAAATCCTGTGGAAATGGAAGTACCGTATTTGGGGGTGTCACATCACCCTCAAACAAATGGACAGGCTGAGGTATCAAACAGGGAAGTTAAGAAAATATGGGAAAAAGTCGTAAATCCGAGTCGGAAAGATTGGTCACTTCGGTTGGATGACGCATTATGGGCTTACCGGACAGCATACAAAACACCAATCGGGATGTCACCATATCAACTCCTGTACAGAAAAGCATGTCACTTACCGGTGGAGCTACAGCACAAGGCCTACTGGGTAATACAGAAATTGAATTTTGATCAAGCCGTTGTAGGAGAAAAGAGGCTACTCCAACTAAATGAGCTCGACGAATTCCGACTCCAAGCCTACGAGAACGCCAAGCTATACAAATAAAAGGTTAAAAGATGGCACGACCAGAAAATTGTGCATCAAACATTCGAGCCGGGTCAATCAGTCCTCTTGTTCAACTCACGACTGCGATTGTTCACAGGAAAGCTTAAGTCGAGATGGTCGGGACCATTCACTATAAAGCGAGTATTCCCTCATGGCGCCGTTGAACTCTACAGTCGTAATCCATTAGAGACGTTTAAGGTTAATGGTCAACGAATAAAGCATTATTGGGGTGGTGAGTCGAACTGGGATGTCGACGACATTACCCTCGCCGATACACAGTAAAACAGGGAGTAGTCAGGCTGAACGACTTAAAATCAAGCGCTAATTGGGAGGCAACCCAAGATTTCGTTATTTTTTGTAGTTTTATGTTTAATTGTTAGAATGTAGCTTTTATTAAGTATTAGATAGGTATTGTAGCATAAAGGTTCTGTTGAAACTCTCAATCCTACTCCTAGTCGTTAATAAACTAACATTTTGCATGTTTATGGTTGCAGGAGAGGTCTAAAGTGAGTCAAAGCAACAACGGGCAAGAAAAGATGGAAAATCGGATAATTTTTATCTGCATTTTTGGAAGCCAAAAATCCGAAGTTAGTGGCATGGCCCGCCGGGGAGGGCTAAAATGAACTTGCACCCCCCACCGGGGCGGGGGTCCTGGATCCTAGGCGCCTACTAATTCAGCAGAGGTCTCCCATTTGGTCCAAACTCATTCTTCTACCCTCCTTCTTCTTTCTGCACCACTGAACCCTAAATTTCGGCCACTACTTTGCCACCATCAAACCTCATCCCCACTACTAATTCCCACGATCTCCACTACCCCACCTTCTCAATCACACATTACTCCCAATCACACCACCTCTATATATATCGCTCCATCTCATCTCAACTTATTTCCACAATCTATTTTCGAATTAGGATATTCTGAGAGGTTTTTGGAGAGCAAATTTGAGTGCTTACTTGGGACTCCAACTCATCCACTCCAAGTACACCAATTTGCTAGTTCAGATTTTAATTTGGGAAACCTACCCCAACTGCACACCAAGTGTTTGATACATTGACTGAACCAAGTGTAAGGGGAAGGTAGTGTGTACTAGCAAGTTTTAACATCCGGAATTCAATGGCTTCACAACCGACATCCAAACGCCAAAGGGGAGAGAGTTCAAGACCCGCTCAACCACCACGAACATATGATCGACGAAAATTTATGAGTGCCGCCGCCGCCGACCGGTATGACTACATGATTACCAAAGCCCTTACGCCGAAAAGTGGTTTGGCACCGAGGGAAATGATGGGGAGATGATGTCTCAAATTTATCAAAAGGGGTGGCTCAAACTCACCGAACATCCGGTACCCGCCGTTGTAAACATCGTCAAAGAATTTTATGCAAACGCCGAAGACAAAGCCCCATTCAATGCGTTTGTGCGGGGTCGCATGGTCCCGTTCAGTGATGATGCCATTAATGCATATTATCAGTTGCGGGTGCCACGGCAATGTCAGTATGCACAATTGAGAGATTTTAACCCCGACTATGAGGAAGTTGTGATGCCCCGAAATCCGGTCTACTTTCAGACCCGGACTCCGTGTATCACTATTCCACTTCCTTCCAAATACACGTCACTATATAGTTAAATATAATAACATATATTCTAAAATCCCAGGTTCTCGAAACCTTAAAACCTCTTTCATTACAAATAATGATAATTACATTATTCTTTACATCTTACACGAGTGACTTTCATCCACCACAAAGGATTCATAACTGTTCACTAAACTAGTCTATAGTTTAATTCTATCATTCTATATTACAAGTCTTCACTTGCTCTTTCTTGCATACATTCACATCTTGAATGGCACTTCATCCGGATACTGATCGACTTGATCTTTACGGGATCCTTAAGTTCTTTCTAACATCGTTCGCTGAAA
This sequence comes from Panax quinquefolius, assembly GCA_020205615.1. Taxonomy (NCBI): domain Eukaryota; kingdom Viridiplantae; phylum Streptophyta; class Magnoliopsida; order Apiales; family Araliaceae; genus Panax; species Panax quinquefolius. The sequence goes on along the minus strand of CM035166.1, from coordinate 65,221,693 downwards.
ATGTTTTTCATTTAAGGCAAGTGTGGGCATTCAATTGCCCAGCAAGTCATAACAGTTGAACAAACAACTTAAAGAGTTTAAACATTTTTCAAAACATCAATAACTGAACAAAGTTTATGAAGCAGCTTGAATAATAGGAATAGTCTCTATTCCTATCATCTTAAAACATTCATGACATACTCTTTACACTACTTTCATTATTCTACCTTTTTCCATACATATCATGTCTGGCTAGAATCATTAGCACAGACTTAACAATAACAGTTTATGTATAAACCGAGCATACTTGTATTGAACAGCTCAATCACAGAATAGTTCATATCATAAAAACACCGAAGTGCTCACATTGTGGTACACGGCCTCATACATTCTACCACCTTGTACAAATATCACACATTCGCACATAGACACGAATTCTCAAGTTCAACATCTGAGAAGTTTAAGAAACTAGCATTCATATAGTATGAATGAAGTTAGGAAAAACTTGCCTTACGCATAGCTACAGCTTATAGTTTACGCTGAACTGCTCATTCCCAAATCCCTATATAACACATAAGGAAATAACACGTGCACCAATTAGTCATATTTTTGACTTACGCATTGGTTTACTTACCTTTACTTCTTAAGGTTCGTGCTCTTGTAATTTAAGCTTACGCGACAAACTTTCTTTACTACCGGTTTACGGCTTCATGACATTCGGAGATGTCTTACTCAAAATATTAATCATCTTTGATGATCTGCATTCTTATCTTCTTCTTATAACTCCTATAGACTCAGCACACATCGCTTCTCTGCTAGTAGTCCATATGGTACTCTGAGTGGTTTCCCACAAACAACCAACAAACAAGTTCCGTCTCTCATCTACACCGCCCACACGGTGAAGTTAGATCGGTTGCCAGTTTTGTATATACCTTCGCTCTCTGAAGGAATTGTTTAGCCCAGCTCCCATATGTCAACCATCAAAGGTTACGATTGTACTACAGCCTAACTTACCTTAACTTATCCGAACTATTAAAATATAATGTTCGTTAAGTTAAATTCATATTCCTTATGGCTTTCTGGAAACTAATTGCCATACCTCAGGATTCATTCATCATCGTCTAAGTCATACAGTCTTTTGTATACTCAGAACAATCATTTCATTCATTCTACGCATTTATAGCGTTAAGCATTTTACGTTACCTTATTCTTATCTTACAACATCCGGTTCATTCGACACGGAGCGTCATCCAAGTTATAAACATTAACTTGGCTTCTTTTACGTAATACATACCTCTTTAATTCAGCTTCTTCGTCGTTCACAGGTTTAATCAATAGTCTTCGCTATCCTAGGGTCAAACCATACACGGGGTGTAGGGTCTACCCATTTAATATTTGTGTACACTCAACCTTCACGTCGGTTAAAGTGTTTAACGCTTACATTTCATTCTAACATTCTCATCCGACTCATAATCGGCTTTTATTATTCTTTTTACCATTCGCTACGGCTTTCTTGATAATTCATATCTTACTTATTACCTTCATCAACGTCTAAGTCATACAATTAGGGTATACTTACAACGTTCATCCAACATGAATACGATTCACGAGGATCGTTATGTATTCGACGTTCACTTGTTCGTCTTTTAATCTCTCATTACCATGACATGACATCGGAATGTTATTCATTACCTTCATCACTCAACGTCTAAGGAATCATAATCATAGCAATCCCTCATGTTCGTTTGTCGCGACTACGGTCTCCGGATATTGGTTACGTAATCTAGCGCTTACATTCTCCGTCTTTTAATCACAATAAATCTTTTCGTTCAACCTTTGCTAAAGGTTTAAAACACTTGACTAAGTGTTACATTACGTGAACTATATGTTCATACTTCTTTCTTGCACATCCCCCAGTATCTAAGAAATAAAATTCTCATTTCTGGGCATTGCCTTTTACTGCCGTATTCTTGGCTACCATCCTTCCTCTCTCTCTCTCATGTAAGGCCACGCGACCTACTTCTCTCCTCCTCGGGTGCAGCATTTGCGGCGCCAAACCCTTCGTTATCTCTCACGCTGCGATGCCACTTAACAGCACCTGAAGCCCGAGTTCACGTTGCGGCGCCTTTTCTCGGTGCTGCGGCGCGAAGCTTAAACCCTAGAAAATTTTTCTAAGTCTTGCATCAAGTTTGAGACGCGTACTTTAAGATCTCATAACTTCTTCGTTATAACTCAGAACGAGGTCGTTCTAAAGCCATTCTCTTCCTTATCTTACGTACTTCAATATGCCTCAGAAAGAACAAGGTTCTGAATCCGTAAACATGCCATTCAATTGGCTTAATCTTAACCCTTCGTTCATTTTTACGCTTTTAACGTTCTTCGCTCGCTCGTCCGTAATTCGGTCATCCGAACTCGGAACTCGTTCGTTCTTGAGTCCACGACTCACGTTTTCTACATTCTCTTACTTTTTTATGAAACCATACATGCTCGGGTTCATTTACTAACTTTCTAATTCGCGTTCGTCTTTTACAAAAATTTTGCCATAACTTCGTTATAGCTAAGTTTTAATCCGTTCTTCATGAACGTTTCTACCGTTCCTAACCAAGAAATATGCAACTAACTTATACACGATGGTTTTAAACTTGTCCATCAATAACAATTATCCTACAATGGTTTTAAATTTGTCCTTCAACAACATTCTTCGTGTTCTTCGCGTTCTTCGTTCGTTCTTCATTTTAATCGATATTTTAGATTACGATTCTACTTTTTCTTGGAATTTGATGTTATAGAACATCATTCATTACTAATTTAACATACTCATTCATAAGATTCATTCGGATCGCTCAACATCCTTACGAATCTTATACTTCCTTAAGAAATTTATAAACTAAATTTCTTATTCTTATTTCTTCATTTTCTCATGATATCAACCATATGAAATCATTTCTAACATCATCTTTTCTCTATTCTCCTTAAGCTATGTTTTTGAACATATTAAACTTAAAGAAAATATGAGAAGAAACTAGGGTTCGAATTACCATTCTTCATTAATCCTCTTCCGTTATATAAAGCCGGCGATTCGCTAGCTTTTCTATTTCACGATCACTTTTGATCCGAGCATTAATGCTCACGCTCTTCCTCTTGCTCTCCCAACCGAGCTCTCTCTATCTCTCTCAAGGTAGGATTTTCAAAAATCCTAGAAAATGAAATTCTAGGTTTCTATTTATAGAAAACCAAAGCTAGGGGCAAAATAGTCATTTCACCCCTAAAGTTACTATTCCCACCTCCTCTTCAACTTAACCACCAAGTTTACTTGGCCACCACCCTTACTTGGTGGCCAAGTGGCCGGCCCACATGCCCATGGGTCACCCCATGGGTTGCCCCAATGGTTCTTACCCATCCGTTTACCCATCGGTTCGATCCGCGGTTTCTTTTCTTGGTTTGGACGTTAACCCTAATTCTTATTGGGCCTAACTTGGGCTTGATTTCACAAAGCATTGGGCTTGACATAATCCAAGTCCAATTGGATTCTACAAAGTCCATGAACATAAAGTCCATTAAGACTTATCGTATTCTACGATCGTATTCTACGTATTCCTTTCTCGTAATCTCGTCTTCTCTTCGTATATTGTTAAATGCGATATTAAGTATTATCGTCGTACTAATCTTCGTAATATACTCGTATAATAACTCGTATCATACTCAGTATTTCTCACAGCATAATAACCCTAGTTATTATACGTCATCGATTACATTCTCGAACTCACTTTCCCCTAACCCTTAGGTTTTGAGTCATGAGCGAAAACTTTGTTTTTGCCATAACTGAAATATTATTGAATATTCCATCACGTCTCAAGATTTCACACAATCAATAACTTCTCGGAATTTCAAAATAAATCTCCGAGCAGAAATGGGTGAATAGTGCCTATTTCGTCTTTTTCCCCAGAAAACTTTCATTTTCGTCTTGAAAATTCTTCATTCAATCTAGCTCGTAGCCATAATCCTCCCGACTTATAATCATCCTAGGTTATAGAACGATTAATAAACACATAGCACATAATAGTATTAAAAAAATTCATTTTATTAATAACTAATTCTTTAACTTAAATTCTGGACAATCCGGTTTTACTCGAGTTGTCACACTTCCCTCCTTATAAAAATTCTGTCCTCAGAATTTCATAAAACCACACCCTTACCCGGGTCATCACATTTTCCCCTTCACAGAATTTCGTCCTCGAAATTTTAGCTTACTTTTCTTCTCAACTCCTCTTCAAAGAAGTTCTTATCTTTCCATCATTCCTAACCTCCATAACGTATCAAGAATCATGAAGTAGAAGGAATAACGAGGAATATAAAATATCCTTTAAAACATCTCATACTTTTGCTGAGGGGTCAAATTGACCATGAACTCTTACTAGGTTAAACAGCCTTTCGCCGTAAACCTTTCTTTCCGCGGTAAGTTTACAATCACAAAGAAGGTAAACTACCTCTTTCCATACGTAGGTGATCAACCTATCGTATAACCCCATTTCGGGGTAAGTTCACCTCAGACTTAATGCCAAAAAAATTTGGATAACACTAGAAACATTCGTCTAGTCAAGTCAATTGACATCGACTACTTCTTTAAATTCTTTTCATAATACATCAAAACGTTTCATGACGTCATGATACCGTACTCTTTATAGTACGTTGAGGACTTCGTCAGTTTATGACTTCGTCATTATACATCATACCATAGCGGTTTGTTAATCCTAAGATCACATCCCACCAGGTTCAATTGCATTAACAACTCCATCTTTTTACCATCCTTGCATCAAATGCATGGATGATATAAAATTCATTTTGATATTTTAAATCAATTTATGTCTAGCCGAAGAAATTGGCATAGACATACAAAGCATAGCTCTTTTAAAATCCATTGGTTCAAAAAGTTGAACCAATTCTTTCTTTTTCAGAATGTATATTTCAGCACGATTTGAATAAACTTCGAAATCTAGCATAGCTAGAGGATTTGGAATATCCTATTCTCCCTCTTCCTTCATTGTCTTACTGCGACAATACTTAAACTTCTCTAGCACCTTTAATGCTAAGTCTACTGAAAATACTTCATTTTCAGTCTAAACATCTCTATACATTAGTACAGTCCATCAATTTACCGCACATTATGAGTTCAGGAACTTTCCACAATAATATGAGTTTAAGAACATCCAGACAGACCATAGGCGTCCATTAGCTGATATATTCAAAAATATACCATATTATTATGAGTCACGAACTTACCGTAAGTATGAGTTTAAGAACTCGCACCTACTTATCGTTACCTATCAAGTATATACATGAGAAAAGATTCACCTTCTCGTCATATACATCTTAATAGCGCGACCAATTCCAATGATTATCACTGTAATAAACTGAGCAGTTGTTACACCAAAGCACAAACCTTTGCCCATAACAAAGGTTCATACAACTCAGCTATCACATGAGTCCTCAATTGAAATCTTACAACTTCTAAATTTCTCTTTACTTAATACGAATTTTCTTTAATTCGTATGCTATTCTTTACAACTCAATCTGAGTTCTTCTTCACCGTACTACTTCGTAGCACCATTCATTCATAGCATCAGCTATAAATCATTCATCGTTTAACAGCTCATCTGTTACTACGATTTAGTATGATCACGTGGTGATCTTCTTCCTTAATCGTTTAACTCAACGATTTTCTTATCCTTCTCTCTACGATTATAGTCTTAGGTACTCATACCTAAGAGTTATAACCTATAGCTATGATACCAACCTGTGACGCCCTGAAATCCGGTCTACTTTCAGACCCGTACTCCATGTATCACTATTCCACTTCCTTCCAAATAAACGTCACTATATAGTTAAATATAATAACATATATTCTAAAATCCCAGGTTCTCGAAACCTTAGAACCTCTTTCATTACAAATAATGATAATTACATTATTCTTTACATCTTACACGAGTGACTTTAATCCGCCACAAAGGATTCATAACTGTACATTAAACTAGTCTATAGTTTAATTCTATCATTCTATATTACAAGTCTTCACTTGCTCTGCACGCACATTCACATACTGAATGGCACTTCGTTTGGATACCGATCAGCTTGATCTTTACGGGATCCTTAAGTTCTTTCTAACATAGTTCGCTGAAAATGTTTTTCATTTAAGGCAAGTGTGAGCATTCAATTTTCCAGCAAGTCATAACAGTTGAACAAACAACTTCAAGAGTTTAAAAATTTTTTAGAACTTCAATAACCGAACAAAGGTTATGAAGCAGCTTGAATAATAGGAATAGTCTCGATTCTTATCATCTTAAAACATTCATGACATACTCTTTACACTACTTTCATTATTCTACCTTTTTACATACATATCATGTCTGGCTAGAATCATTAGCACAGACTTAACAATAACGGTTCATGTATAAACCGAGCATACTTGTATTGAACAGCTCAATCACAAAACAATTCATATCATAGAAACACCGAAGTGCTCACATTGTGGCACACGGCCTCATACATTCTACCACCTTGTACAAATATCACACATTCGCACATAGACACGACTTCTCAAGTTCAGTATCTGATAAGTTTAAGAAACTAGCATTCATATAGTATGAATGAAGTTAGGAAAAACTTGCCTTATGCACAGCTATAGCTTATAGTTTACGCTGAACTGCTCATTCCCAAATCCCTATATAACACATAAGGAAATAACACGTTCACCAATTAGTCATATACTTGACTTACGCATTGGTTTACTTAACTTTACTTCTTAAGGTTCGCGCTCTTGTAATTTAAGCTTACGCGACTAACTTTCTTTACTATCGGTTTACGGCTTCATGACATTCGGAGATGTCTTACTCAAAACATTCATCATCTTTGATGATCTGCATTCTTATCTTCTTCTTATAACTCCTATAGACTCAGCACACATCGTTTCTCTGCTAGTAGTCCATATGGTACTCTGAGTGGTTTCCCACAAACAACCAACAAACAAGTTCCCGTCTCATCTACACTGCCCACACAGTGAGTTAGATCGGTTGCCAGTTTTGTATATACCTTCGCTCTCTGAAGGAATTGTTTAGCCCCTCTCCCATCTCATCGACCATTAAAGGTTACGATTGTCTTACTGACCTAACACCTTAACTTATCCGAACTATTAAACTATAATGTTCGTTAAGTTAAATTCATATTCCTTATGGCTTTCTGGAAACTAATTGCCATACCTCAGGATTCATTCATCATCGTCTAAGTCATACAGTCTTTTGTATACTCAAAACGATCATTTCATTCATTCTACGCATTTATAGCGTTAAGCATTTTACGTTACCTTATTCTTATCTTACAACGTCCGGTTCATTCGACTCGGAGCGTCATCCAAGTTATAAATATTAACTTGGCTTCTTTTACGTAATACATACCTCTTTAATTCAGCTTCTTCATCGTTCACAGGTTTAATCAATAGTCTTCGCTATCCTAGGGTCAAACCATACATGGGGTGTAGGGTCTACCCATTTAATATTTGTGTAAACTCAACCTTCACGTCGGTTAAAGTGTTTAACGCTTACATTTCATTCTAACATTCTCATCCAACTCATAATCGGCTTTCATTATTCTTTTTACCATTCGCTATGGCTTTCTTGATAATTCATATCTTACTTATTACCTTCATCAACGTCTAAGTTATACAACTAGGGTATACTTACAACGTTCATCCAACATGAATACGATTCACGAGGATCGTTATGTATTCGACGTTCACTTGTTCGTCTTTTAATCTCTCATTACCATGACATGACATCAGAATGTTATTCATTACCTTCATCACTCAACGTCTAAGGAATCATTATCATAGCAATCCCTCATGTTCGTTTGTCGCGACTACGGTCCCCGGATATCGGTTACGTAATCTAGCGCTTATATTCTCCGTCTTTTAATCATGTTAAATCTTTTCGTTCAACCTTTGCTAAAGGTTTAAAACACTTGACTAAGTGTTACATTAAGTGAACTATATGTTCATACTTCTTTCTTGCACATCCCCCAGTATCTGAGAAATAAAATTCTCTTTTCTGGGCATTGCCTTCTGCCGTGCCTGTGAGCCATCCTTCCTCTCTCTCTCTCTCTATGCACTGCGGCCTTTACTTCTCTCTCCTCCACTTGGTGCAGCATCTGCGGCGCCAAACCCTTCGTTATCTCTCGCCTTTATGCTGCCTTTCCTTAACAAGACTGAAGCTGAGTTCACTGCTATGGGCGCCTTTTCTCGGTCTTTGCGTGTGCAAGCTTAAACCCTAGAAAATTTTTCTAAGTCTTGCATCAAGTTTGAGACGCGTACTTTACGATCTCATAACTTCTTCGTTATAACTCAGAACGAGGTCATTCTAAAGCCATTCTCTTCCTTATCTTACGTACTTCAATATGCCTCAGAAAGAACATCGTTCTGAATCCGTAAACATGCCATTCAATTGGCTTAATCTTAACCCTTCGTTCATTTTTATGCTTTTAACGTTCTTCGCTCGCTCGTCCATAATTCGGTCATCCGAACTCGGAACTGGTTCGTTCTTGAGTCCACAACTCAAATTTTTTACATTCTCTTACTTTCTTATGAAACCCTATATGCTCGGGTTCATTTATTAACTTTCTAATTCTCGTTCGTCTTTTACGAAAATTTCACCATAACTTCGTTATAGCTAAGTTTTAATCCGTTCTTCATGAACGTTTCTACCGTTCCTAACCAAGCAATATACAACTAACTTATACACGATGGTTTTAAACTTGTCCATCAACAACAATTATCCTACGATGGTTTTAAATTTGTCCATCAACTACATTCTTCGTGTTCTTCGCATGTTCTTCGCGTTCTTCGTTCGTTCTTCATTTTAATCGATATTTTAGATTACGATTCTATTTTTTCTTGGAATTTGATGTTATAGAACATCATTCATTACTAATTTGACATACTCATTCATAAGATTCATTCGGATCGCTCAACATCCTTATGAATCTTATACTTCCTTAAGAAATTTATAAACTAAATTTCTTATTCTTATTTCTTCGTTTTCTCATGATTTCAACCATATGAAATCATTTCTAACATCATCTTTTCTCTATTCTCCTTAAGCTATGTTTTTGAACATATTAAACTTAAAGAAAATATGAGAAGAAACTAGGGTTCGGGATTCTGCTTCTTCGTTAATCCTCTTCCGTTTATCTGGCCGTGATTATTTAGCTTTTCTATTTCACGATCACTTTTGATCTGAGCATTCATGCTCACGCTCTTCCTCTTTCTCTCCCAACCGAGCTCTCTCTATCTCTCTCAAGGTAGGAATTTCAAAAATCCGTGAAAATGAAATTCTAGGTTTCTATTTATAGAAAACCAAAGCTAGGGGCAAAATAGTCATTTTGCCCCTAAAGTTACTATTCCCACCTCCTCTTCAACTTAACCACCAAGTTTACTTGGCCACCACCCTTACTTGGTGGCCAAGTGGCCCGCCCACATGCCCATGGGTCACCCCATGGGTTGCCCCAATAGTTCTAACCCATCCGTTTACCCATCGGTTCGATCCGTGGTTTCTTTTCTTGGTTTGGGCCTTAACCCTAATTCTTATTGGGCCTAACTTGGGCTTGATTTCACAAAGCATTGGGCTTGAGATAATCCAAGTTCAATTGGATTCTACAAATTCCATGAACATAAAGTCCATTAAGACTTATCGTATTCTACGATCGTATTCTACGCATTCCTTTCTCGTAATCTCGTCTTCTCTTCGTATATTTTTCGTACGATATTCGTATTATACGTCTTACTAATCTTCGTAATATACTCATATAATAACTCGTATCATACTCGTATTTCTCACGCATAATAACCCTAGATATTATACGTACTGATTACATTCTCGGAACTCACTTTCCCTAACCCTTAGGTTTTTAGTCCGCAGTCGAAAACTTCGTTTTTGCCATAACTGAAATATTATTGAATATTCCATCACGTCTCAAGATTTCACACAATCAATAACTTCTAAAATTTCAAAATAAATCTCCGAAGCGAAAGCAATGAATAGTGCCTATTTCGTCTTTTTCCCCAGAAAACTTTCATTTTCGTCTTGAAAATTCTTACTCGTTCAATCTAGCTCGTAGCCAGAATCCTCCCGACTTATAATCATCCTAGGTTATAGAACGATTAATAAACACATAGCACATAATAGTATTAAAAAATTTCATTTTATTAATAACTAATTCTTTAACTTAAATTCTGGACAATCCGATTTTACTCGGGTTGTCATAGAAGTTAATACGAACATGACAAAGCCGGGAACTTCTTGGATCAAAGGTCGAAAGGGAGGTACAGTGTTCCATAGCAAGGACCTTAGCCGGTATGGCAAAATATGGTACGCCTTCTTATGTGCTAAATTGCTTCCGTCCCAACACACTTCAGACGTCACCAAAGAGAAGACGTTACTGTTGTACGCAATTGTGCAAGATTTCATCATTGATATCGAGGAAATTATCAGTTTCTCCATCCGTCGGTGCTTACGTGGAAATTTTTCGGGCAGCTTGCCACACCCCTCACTCATCTGTGCGTTGTGTCGCAATGCAGGGGTGAGATGGTCTGATGATGAGCCTACTCAAATGTCGCTCGCTTTGCTTGATTCTAGAATGATAGTGTGGTATTCTTTATGGGCAGGAGGAGAGTCACATCCACGAGGTTTGGGTTTTATTTTTCCATCGGCGTCGGAAGACGAAGTCGATGCAGAAGATACATCGGGGGATGAGGATGAAGCTATGGAGATCAAGGAACTGAGCAGTTACCGGAGACCGAGGCAATATTCAGTCCTCAGTTCTTTGAGTTCCAGAATTAGATGAATGCATACAATAGGGCAGCACGCCGGGAAATGCGGCGATTGGCGATGCGACAAGATCACATGTTTGATGCTATGAACGCATCTTTCGCCTCACTCAACACAACACACCAAAGCTTCAACCCGGCGGCGCACTTTCCATATCAACAACCCGGACCATTGCCCGATTTCCTCCAAGTGATTCAGATGATGAAGAGCACCAACCACCTCCTCAGACTTAGGCGATTTCAGGGAAGTCCTCATGCATTTAATTTTATTTTTATCCAATGAGGGCATTGTGTTACTTAAGTTTGGGGGATTTAATTGTTTAGTTGCATGCATTTTTGTTATTTTTGTTTTTATTTCTAGTTTGCATTGTAGAGTAGGTGTTTGCATAGTAGTTAGGATTTTGCATTGTTTTCATTAGTTATTTTTAGTTTTAAAAAAATTAATAAAAAAATAATTCAAAAAATTTAGTTAAATATTGTGTTTACATATGTCCAACAGTGCTGCATTTTCATGTTATTTGTGGGCCAATGATGAGATTGTGAACGAGTTAACCAATATAGTATTGATTATTAGAATTGTGATACAATTTCTGATATGAATCGACTCTTGAAATTGTTTGAAACTGTTATAAAAAGGTTAGCACTAATAACATCTTTGTTGATCGGTCAGTTCAAATTGATACATAAATAGTTTCTAAAAGATAATGCTAGGGTAAATGAGAAAATGATAAGCATAGGCAGTAAAGGCTTAAATTAGGCAAGAACCTAAGTTTGGGGGAGTATATGTGGGGTATATAAGCTTTGAAAAAAAAATAAAAAAATGATGAAACATGTTGAGTCTTGTGGTGGGTTGAGGAGAAACACTCCCCATAAACACAAGCGTGAGATGGAGCGTAAAATTCACTCACCAACCATCTATCTAAAAAAAAGGAATAATGACGGGAAAAAAAAGCAAAAAGCTCACGTGTTAAAAAAAAAGGAGAAAGCATAAGTATCCTGCATGTACCCTTGAATTTGGTTTTGTTTAATTTTAATTGGGTTGTGCCTATCTTTGAAATTTTTAAGTTTGCACTGTATGATTCCTTCTAAGAAGTTGTTTATGTATTGAATTTGGGTCCGTATCAGTTATCTTAGATGTTGATCACACACGCATGCTATACCAGTGATAATTTTTCAAGATTTGAGAATTAATACGAAAGTGTGGAGTGGTTTTGGTCATTCGTATTGTAAAGTTGCTTGTTTTCTCTAAGGCCGATGGGATAAGTTAGTTCTGCGATATTATTGGATTTTTAGGCATTTAGATTGTTATTGCATCTCATTGCATTGCATAGTATGTAGTTTGTTTTGTGCTCAAGGACTAGCACGGTTTAAGTTTGGGGGATTTTGATAAATGGATTTTATATACACAAATCGATATTCATTTCAAGATTAAATTCATAGTTATCTTCGTGTTTTGTGTTCGTTTTCACTCGTTTCGTGTTATTTTGTGTGTAGGGTGCTCATGGATGCAAGTGGTGAAGAATGGCGGAGTTTTGGAGCAAAAGTGGAAAAACTCATGAAAGCGGAAAATTTCTTTAGCAGAAGCCATGCTCACTCAAGGGCGGGCTTTTTCGAGCTATACCCCGTAGGCGGGGTCCCGAATCTATGCAAGTGACTCTTCTTTGTTTGAACTCTCTGCTCGACTTGGATTGTTGGTTTTTTATTAGGCTCCTGGACTCTATAATAGCATATTTTTGGCTAGAACAGAGGGAGAGCTGAATATTACGTTGCAATACACAAATCATACGACACAAGGAGCATAATACAAGGAAAACTCCAGGATTCAAGTGCGAGCTTTGGAGGAGTAATTTTTAGAGATTATCGTGACAGTTGCAAATTGAGGCTACGTGAAGGGGTTTTCATTATTCTTCTTCTATTTAGTCGTTTATTTGTAATTGAAAGGATGGTTTCAGTAGATTATTCAGTGTTTAATTCATTCGTTATGAACTAATTTACTTATTAGACTTGTGATGGATCCTTGGGTGAAACAATGATTCTATAGCTTTGATTTCCAATTCAATAATATATTTTTAGTTTATCTATGTTAATTCGAGCGTGAACTTATGAATTGTCTGATCAACAATTACTTGTGGATTTGAATGGAATCGAGAGAGAGATTCGAATCTAGACCTAGTTAATATAGCATGTGTCATGAATTTTGTCAATAGCAGATTTTTGATTATTGTTAAGGTAGAGATATGCTTAACATCATATGTAATCGAATAGAGAACTTAAGCTTAAACCTTCTTTAATTGCAGTTCACATAGAGATATAGTGAGTTGGTTGATTTAGGTGTTTAACGGATTTCTATCTTAATTGTGGATTGACGTTAATGCGGTATTAGTGCATCGAGAGCTGGCTAGTATTACTTTCGTGTTCTTGATTAATAAACTAGGATATTCAATTGAGTTGGAATAAAGGTTTGCAAATTAGAGTGAAGCTCATGGTGAAATCATAACTCTAATTCTCCATTAATTGTTTGAAATTCCGGATTTTGATATTAGCGGTTGTTTTTGTGATAGTTTACTTATTTATTAATTTAGTTTTTACAGTTTTAAAACCACTGAATTGAATAGTTTAATAGAATTAGGATTAATAGAAAATTGATAATTGTAAAGTTAAAATTCTTGATAATTTGTCATCGTGGGAACGATACTTTATTCACTACTATATTACTTGTTGACCACGTACACTTGCGTGTTTTGCGCATATTGATTATACCAAATAGCATGGCCCCTAAGCGTATTCTCAGCACGGCCGTGTCGTGCTCCATGATTGCCAAGATAAGTTTGATTTGAACTGGGCATAAAGGTATGAGTTTAATACTTGGAACACAAAGTGTCTAGCATGTCCGAACATAGAATGTCTATGTAAAGTAAGGGATTGAATTAAAAAGGTTATAAATAAAACCAATAAGCAAGATAGAAACAAGCCAAACTAAGCTAATACATTAGGATAGATGTAAACTAAGTTGTATAATCAATTTGATTAATGTGTATATATATGATTATATTGTGTAGAAAAATTTGAAGCGCAAGTAGCTCTATAATAATAATCAACTCGCTAGACAAGTTTTCCAATTCCTATTTTCTATATGAACTTGACATGATTATATGATTTATCTACTATGCCAATGAAGTATAAAAGTCAACTTATGACTTAAACAGATTGAGTTTTGGTACTCAGTCTTGACGTGATATGTGATATATCAGGCATGTGAAACTTATATTTATCTTAAACTGATATTTATTGTGATGCCCCCAAAATAGGTTCAATCTATCCAACTTATTCTGAGTCGCCAAATACATGGTACAGAAAACAACTACAACTTTATTACTAAAATTGTCGTGCAAAATACTATAACACATATGTTGTGAGTTTTGATACAAATATATACCAACTGTGACTCTCATCCCAACCTTGGATAGCAGGTCACAATGGCACCTTACATAAAGGTACAGTCAAAAACTGTTTTAGAAATTAGAATCTTTAGAAAGTGCTCAAGGAAACCTTCGTAATTATCCTTGGTTGACCCAATAGACCCCAAAGAAAAATGAGAAGATTACTATCATGTTCTTTCCAATGGTGAGTCTTCTCTTGACATATAACTATCTCGACTGTCTGCAATTGAAAATTATATTTCAACCAAACTCCAAGATTATATAGGTAATGCTCGTAGATATACTCAGCAAGTGGATGTGCACAACCCTGTCTGATGATGACACTAGGTTGTATGTCATTAGACATCTTATATGATAGTGGCAAAACACCCTTCCAAAGTTGGGTTCGCCTCACCCTATTTGATTCACCAAATATAACTACTAAATGATGTATAAAATACAACACACTTTTCTATACTGTTTAGAGAGAACCTTCACAGCTAGAGACCACCGTTCTATTCCCCTGTTATCCCCGCTCGATCCAGCTACACTCTTATTACCTGAAAGGAATTGTGAAGCAAAAGGGTGAGCCAAATAGCCCAGTAAAGAATATCATGACTAAAGATAATTAAATTATCCATAGCCTTCGTCAGTAATGAATCAGAGATTTAGAACATATGGTAGATGATAAAACTTTTCAACCATAGTTGCAGCGGAACGAGCAATCCATTAGAAGAGTCAAGTAGAACATAATGTCTACTATCTCCTCCAGATTAAAAGTCCATCGTTAATATTTCATGCATGTAATACTCATCAACAGTTCTTTTCTATACACCAGACAAAGAGAACTTTCATCACCTGTCTTCACCTGAACCACCACAGATTATAATTAAATCACATTTCATATTTATAATCAAGTAAATCAACAGTCCAACTTTGATCTACATGCCAAAGATATACAACTGAAAAACCAATAACCAACAGTCCATCTTTGCACTACAGGCCAAAAATATACAATCAGAAAACTAATAATCAACGGTTCATCTTTACCTTCTGGACCAAAGATATACAACTCAGAAAACCAATAATCTTTGAGACTCAACAATAGTATCACGACACGAATTATTCATGCACTACTGGCCGAGGATATCCGTGTTTTCAATTACTGATCATGATTATCTGACCGAATAATCCTCAGTCATAATCATACCAAGTACATCTATGCACTACGAGCCAAAGATGATTTTTACCACATCATTTATAACATTACAGTCATGATTATACCGAATAATCCCTGGTCATAATCATACCAAGTCCATCTATGCACTACTGGCCATAGATGACTTTCAACACAATATAAGCATGAGAATGATGACAATGATATAAAGAATCAATCACATAAGATAAAGGATAAATATTAAACAATTATAATACAATTTATCCGAGTTCAAGAATATCCAAATTGTCGACATGATCTTGCTTTGTGGAGTAAAATTCAAGAATAATATTATATCAAAATGATTTGAGCAATAAAATAATATTTCAGGAATATTTAACGAAGATAATAACATTATTCATTATATTATAAACTCCATTTAATATTATTCATTATATAATAACATTAAATTCATTTACTAATATTATTAATATTACCACAATATTTTAATCATTTCTTAAACTTATAAACAATTTATTTTAATTGTTTACACTTTACTAATTAATGCATTTAATCATCCTAAAATGCCAAACTCATAAGATTTCATCACCAATAACCAAAACCCTCATCAAAAATTTGCATATACCTTATATAGGATTCTAAAGCTATAAAATTCTATTTTCCAATTTTCTTACTTCACATAACATATTTAATTCATTTACTCATAACTAGTCTATTTTTATGAAAAATACCAAATCAATCCCCAAAAAAAAAAAATCTAGGATTTAGCAGAATATAGTCTCATATTGAACATATATTTTTCTCAGAATTTTTAAAATTTATTTACTATTTTTCATATGGCCAAAACTGTCGAATATTTAGACATTTATCATAAACTGTACTTTTATCCAAAAATTCTAAAATTTACAGAGTATACTGCTATTATATATATACATGTACTCCCAATAAAAATTTTACTAATTTTGGAGTTAACCACAAAAAGTTATAATAGTCTTTTTCCATAAAATTCATAACTCTTAATCTATACATCCAAAAATTGCCATTTTTGGACACAATCTAGAAAACTCATCAAATTATCATTTCTAAATTTTTCAGAATTTTTGTGGGTCGAAAAAATTATGAAACTGAAAAACATAATAACCCTTACAATCCCTTACCTCAAAAGAGCAGTATTTCTCACTGGAATATCGGATGTAAAGTCGAGGGAAACTTGCACTGAATAGCAACTCTCAAAATATCTAAATACTCACAAAAATACGCTCGATAATATAGAGAGAAAAAACTTATGTTTCTGATGTGATTTTCAATTCTAACTTAAGCGCCTATTTATAGGAAAATGCTAGAACGCCAAAGCAGACTAAAATAATATTATAATTTTTCTACGCATGCATGCTTTGAACAACTCAGCCACCACAAGTGGGGCCCACCAGAAATCAGTCATCTTCCCCAACAACCAAAAGTGGGGCCGACCCATATTTTTAATAAAAATATTTTAATTTCTGAAGCTTCAATAATTCATAATAAATAGCCTTTTATCAGAAAAATATGAATTTTATGTCCATTTCATACAAAATCGAATTCTCTACAACTTTGTAGCTTTAAGTTTTTTCAAATTCCAAGTAGAAAATGTCCGAAATCTACATACGGACGATTTTCAACACCTCTTAAAATTCATAACAAATCATACGTTCATTTTTAACAGTTCAAAATTTATGGACATATACGCAACTTATATATGTATAATATATCCATAAATCACAACGATCCAACGGTCGGATCAAAATTATAACTCACGTAATAAAGCTTAAGAACACTGATTTGATTTTCAGACTATAAGTCCCTCGTACCAGTTTCACTCAAACAGTCACCACGAAAAATCCACAAAGAATTTTTGGGTGATTCAAATTTCTACGTTTAGCTTACATCCAGGGCTTTCTTTTGATATATGACTCATCTCCTAATTCATTATACACAAAGAGTTGTGGATTTTACAAAATCAAGTAATAAACTAATTTTTCTGAAAATCCCATTTTTGTTCTTTTTTTCGACAAAATACTAATAAAATACCTCAGCATTAATTCCTTCATTTATATCCATATAAAAATATATATATTTCCTTATCATATAAATCAATAATTAATTATTTACAAATAATATTACAGAATCACAATTATAACAACCAAGTCGTTCCCAGAAAAGAGGGGGCTTTCCGATAAGGATTTCTCCTTATTGGCGCGCAATTAGGTGACCAAACCCTTTCCTGAATGTAACTTCCTTAGACATTGCCAATGATGCTATCTAACAATATTATTCAAATAATATGAATTATTGATCGATAATGGAGATATTGTGCGGGACAATTATTGAACAACAATAATATAAAATATCAACGTAGCAATTATTGAATCAATAAAATAAAATATTGAATGATAATTACCGTAACAATTATTATTGAGTAGTGTCTTCTTCGTAGATTTAATAATTCAAAATATCATGCGCATACCGTATGCTATCTTGTGCAACAACGTATTACTTTACTTTACCCAATTGTATTTTAACAATGTTAATTGATAACGATTATTGTAATTATTTATAAAACTCAAATTTATCGTTTTCTTCATCCGATGCTTATTCTCATTATGGGGCCCTAAGTGGGCTGGCTGTAAATCGTCTAATATTCCCAATAACAAGAATATTCCACGACCAAACGAATTTTTTCCGACAACAATGAATATTTTATAACCACTTGCTTATTTTGAAACAAATAATTTCACCCATAACTTTAAACTTTTATCAGTTTAACTATTTACTGAATAGTAATTATAAGAAAAATTGAATACTTTTATTTCATAAAATTCGGGGTTTTACATTTATGCTAAGCATGAAATCTTATAACTGTTTTAAATTAAAATATATGCTAAGCATGAAAATTATGTGCTACGTGCGACATGAAATCTAGTAGATTTGCTAAGCTATCGAGCTTAATCTTACAAAAATAAACTTTTTGCAGGTTAACGGTACAATGCCATAATACTTGTTATCTGGATGGTATTGATAAGAAGACATGCAAGGAAATACTCCTTCCTTTAGTTGAAACTTAGATGGTGCTATAATGATGATGATGATGATGTACAAGATAGTGAGATACAATTAAATATGTAAACTTCTGAAATATTTAATAAAGAGTATTTGTTTGGAACAAGAATGTATTGTGGTGGTTGTTGAATGTAAATTATACAAGTAGAATATTAATATATAAAGATAATAAGTATTGGTACTTGAACTTTAATAGTTTACTTAGTATGCCAATACAGAGATCATAAATGTTGCGACTCGAAAAATGCACGAAAGAAGAAAGAAAATTTTCATTATTCGAAAACGCACATTTTAATTTTATTATTGGGTTTAAGTTGGTCCTGATTTTGTACTTATCCAAATAAACCTACAGGACAATGATTACTTTTGCTTTTTTACTCCATTACAACTGTTCAAATTTGAAAATGATAAAAAAGAGTCGAAATAACTACAGACTTAAAGGCCCCTTGGCCACACAGGATTTTTATCTACGGTCATTTCACTTTCTCTCTCTCTAATGGCGAAACGATCGAAAAAGGTACCGGCGGTGCTATGGAGACGATACGGCAAAACCACTAGTAAACTCTCGGAGGCGATCATATCTCTGATTCCACGGTCTGCTTCCACTGAGGAATGTCGCCGCTGCAAGGGGCAGAAATGCATCTGTTGCTGCGGAATAGACTTCTTGCTCAGACCAGAGGATCCCTCTGACTATCACAATCTTTTGAACAGGTGTTTTGTTGTTATTCCGAGATACGCGCCACCACTTCCGGCTTATAATCCTTATTCTCGGTGGCCACTAGATGAGGTCTGTCAAACGACCTCATATATTTTCTCTCTGTATATAGATGATTTAGAGACTAGAGAGAAAGTGAGAAGATTCGTATTTACATTGTAAAATTTACCTTATTGCCACCTGCTCGGGTTCTCTTTTGGCGGGAAAAGTAATGATTATCTAGGTTATGCCAAATTTTGGCGGTAAAAGTATAGATATTTGTTTCCCACTTAAATTAATCGGGTTAAATCTTTTTCTAAAGTTCTTTGTCTTATAAGTTGAAACTTACAAAATGGATTCTTGAATTTTTTTTTACGATCGATTCAACGAACTTTAATTTACTAACACTCGTTACTGGCCAGTTAAGTCAAAGTTGACTTACGAAAATGATGATATGTGGTGACTTGTCTTAAAAAAAACATATGTGGCAGTTAGCATGCGACGTGGCAGTGATGATGTGGATTTAGATGAAAATTTTGATGAAAAAATAGAAAAAAATATTTTAAAGTATAATAAAAATTATAAAAATCAGCAAAAAAATAAGAAAATAAATAAATAAAATAATTATTTTTAATAAAAATTAAAAAAAACAGTTTTTTCAATTTTTATTAAAAATAATTGGTTTTTTTTTTTTTTTTTTAAAAGCAAAACACAATTTTTTAAAAAAATGCAGTTTTTTTTAATAAAATTATTTTTTTTATAAAATGCAGTTTTTTTTAAAAATAAAAAAAAATGCTGTTTTTTTGTAAATGACTAACAGTCATATTTTCATAAAAATGACTTTTGTATGGATATTGTTGATCGGGTTAAAAGCATTTTTTAATAAAATAAAACAAAATGCAGTTTTTTAATAAAAAAATGCAGTTTTTTAATAAAATTATTATTTTTATATAAAAACAGTTTTTTAATAAAAATAAAAAAAATCATTTTTTAATAAAATGCATTTTTAATAAAAATGCTATTTTTTATTAAAAAAAACTGTTATTAAAAATAACAGCATTATTAAAAATAACAGCAATATTATTAAAAACAGTGTTATTAAATAACAACATTTTATTTTAATAAAAACAGCATTATTTTAAAAAAATAGTTTAAAAACAGTGTTTTTTTAATAAAAGAACAACAGTTTATAAAAACAGTTTATTTTTTTTAATAAAAAATAACAGCATTTTTATTTTAATAAAAAACCTCATTATTTAAAAAAAACAGTTTAAAAACAGTATTTTTTATTTTTATTAAAAAAAACTGCATTTTATAAAAAAATAATAATTTTATTAAAAAAAACTGCTTTTTTAAAAAATTGTTGTGTTTACTTTTTTAAAAAAAAATAAAAAAAAACCAATTATTTTATTAAAAAATGCTTTTTAATTTTTTTTAATAAAAATTGAAAAAAAACTGTTTTTTAATTTTTATTAAAAATAATTATTTTATTTATTTATTTTCTTATTTTTTGCTTATTTTATAATTTTTAGTATACTTTAAAATATTTTTTCCATTTTTCATCAAAATTTTCATCTAAATCCACATCATCACATTTGTCGTCGCATCTTAATTGCCACATAGGTTTTTTTAAGACAAAGTCAGTGGCCACGTCATCATTTCCGTTAAGTCAACTTTGATTTAACGGTTTTTGTAACGGAGTGTTAGTAAATTAAAGTTCAATTGAGTTGATATTAAGAAAAAAAGTTCGATGACCCATTTTATAAATCGGCCTATAAGATGTGATGACTTGGGAACATTTAACCCTAAATTAATCTAATGCTATTGAAGATTATGAAATCTATTTAATGAAAACCCATTATATATATTTTATTAAACGTGTAACTTCGGCTTCAGAGCTACTGCTTTGGAACTCTAATTTTATTTATTTGTTTGGATAAAAGAAGTGGATTTTAATAAAATATTCTTGAACCCTAAATTCTGTCTTATTTAGTTACTTATTTGTTTGTTTTTCTGGTTACGAAATTTCTGAATAATTTAGTGATGTTGTGGAGTTTTACTCTCAAGTCACATCCCAGTTAGTTACTTTCTTTCTTTAATAAACAACTAGTGTCTCAGAAATTTATCCCAAACTTTAAACCGGTCTCAGATAATGAGCAAAATATTTAAAATCAGTTGTATTTTGTTAGATAAATTTTCCTTTTTTTTTCACGACCTGTTCGGCTGTTCCGCATCATTTGGGTTCATTCAAGAAAACACGCTCCAGTTTTAAAATGCTGTAGGATGTGGTGACATAACAACAAAACAATCCTTTTTAGTCATGTTCTATTCCTTCCCTTTCATTTAGTCTTGTACAAATTTTATTTTATAATTAACATATACTTTTTCATGTGAACAATGTTATCCTTAATAGGTTTGAGAAGTAACGACATTTAAAAAGAAAAATTAAAAGTCAACATGGAATTTTGAGTTGCTCATAATAGTTATGAAGGGTTATTTAGTGTTTTCTATTTATTTAATCTTAAAATAGTATGACTCAAAATAAAATTTCCATGATTAATTTTATCCAATCTTATATCTATGTAGAAAATTTTACTAATTAACTTCAAAATATAAAAATGGAAAATTGGCACTAGATTTTAAATTTTACATTAAAATGCCAAGTTTAATACGTAGCGTCCAATCACAAAATTCACGTAACTTGAATCTACACAATAATGAGATCACACGGCTTGAAATTTGCCGGAGATAGTTCCGGTGTGAGAATAAGTACATGCCGTTCACAAGGTTTAACAATGGAGGCTTTAGTGTTTAGTGCTCAAAGATATTACCTTTTAATTGTAGTCAAGCCTTGTATTTATAACCATTCTCACTTCCTTAGAATCCCTCTCCGAGTCGGATTAGGATTCCTAAGTATGGTAGTTACCTATATTTGGGTCCAACACAATCTCCTTAAAAGGTATAAGTAGAATCCAATTCAAATACTACCTTTGGAGTTACCTTATTCAACTATGATTAGGACTAGAGTCCTTAACTACGTAAACCCCTTATAACTCCAGACTCTACACATTACACATGGGCTGCCCAACTGCACAGACCCAATTCAACCGAACTTATATATATTGGTCTGGGCTTCGGCCTAAGGGACTCGAAGGCCTGACCCCGAACACCATGATCAAAACAGGACTCCGGCCCGGAGGGCTCAGATATCCAAACCCGAACACCTTCAACATCCTCTGCGGCTGCATATTCAATGAGCCCAATCTCTCTGCTCCGGCCAGACCTTGGTACATGAGGATCGATAAAATACTCCCGAACATTTTTGTTTGATAAAAGAAGAAACATTAAAATCAAAATTAACACTGGATCAATACCAAGATTCAAAAATAGCTAAGTTTTTATAATTAATTTCTCATAAGAAATGAAATTAAAAAAACTGTAGTTATGCTAGCCATATTACATAAAACTATTTTAGTTTATCCGTTCATTTTGTTAGATGGAGAAATTGAAATAGTTTTTATCTGATTTAGTATAACTATAGATAAAATTTGTTTTTAATTTTATTTTGAATTTTTTCATTTTAATGTAGGACTTAATTACGAAAAGTAAGATAATTTTGAATTATGGTTTGATATGGTATTTGTTTCTTTTTTTATTTTGAAATTAACTACTAAAACTTTGTACATAGAGATTGGATTGGATGAAATTAACTTTTGAAAATTTTAATTTGAAATTATGCTATTGGTAAAAAGCAATAAACAGAAAAGACTAAATGACCCTTCACATTGAATATTATGAACTACTCAAATTTTATGTTGGCATTAAATCTATCTTTTTAAAGCCATATCATTACCTCTCACACCTATTACAGACAACATTATTCACATAGAAAATTGTACACGGACAATATGAAATAAAAGTTGTATAAGGACTAAATTGAAATTAAAGGAGGAGTACAAGGACAAATAGTATAAAAGGATTGTTTTGTCTTTATATAACTATTTGGATTTACATACATTCTGTGTCTGAGCTGTCAAAGTCCAAAAAATCTGTGGCAACTACTGTCATTTCTATTAATTTTTTTTAATTCTTGTATTACATAGTCATTACAACTACATTTCCCTTCAATCTCAACATAATTTTATAATGTTATTGTTTTCTTTGATTTGCTTTTTGTTGCTAAACTGCATCAATATTATATAAATTGTGTATTAATCCTCACATATTTATTATTTGTTGTTTTTCAGATTGTTTGGAGGACTATAGAAATGATGATGTCTAAGAAACAGAGATCCGCTAATGTATTATGCTATGGTTATGATAAGGCAAGTAGTTACTGTAATTGTTGCTATTCTTGTTAATAATAATAATACTATTATTATTTCATTATTATTCTCAGTAATTATTATGATAATAATAATTATTATTGTACAACATAATGTGATAACCACAACCAACTAGTCGTGGTAAAGGCATTCCATTAGAGATAGTTTTGTCAATTTACCAATTTTATTAATGACAATTTTGACATTTCACTTCATTTTATGTTGTTTGGCACGACATGTTTCTCTCTCTTCTTATTATTATTATTAGTATTATTAGTGTTGTTATTGTAATAATTAATAATAATATTATTAATTTTTCATCATCATTATAATTATTATTAATAATAGATAATTTTTGTTTTTGTCATTTTTTAGCTTTTTATATACTCCCTCTATCTGCAATAAGTACGATTTTCACCTAAATTAAGAACATCAATTAGAAGAGAGTATAGAATGATTACGAAGTATACCCATTGTAGATCCCACTTAAGTCCATTAATGATTCTTTTGTTTATTGACATTAGTGGACCCCATTTAATTACTATTAAAGTAGTCGTTTTAGTACATTTTACTTTTGATTTTTGTACTTGTCATCCTTTGGGGGAGTAATTTTTTTTGAACGTAAATGAGCTTTTTATACTATTGAGTTTATAGGATTTTATTTTTTCCTTGTATTCTATCCATTTACTTTTATATTTTCTTTCTTGTTTTTCTTTTTTAACTTTTTTTTTGTTTATTTTTCTTCTTATTTTTCAATTTTATGCTTTCATAGAGATTTTTTTCAGCTACCCCAACTAGTTTGGATAAAAGACGTTGAGTTGAGTAATCCGAATTTCACTCTTGGAGCTTTGTTGCCATCAGTGAGTTGATCCTTTCCTTACCAACACTGTCTAAGGTTTATCCTGTTTGTTTCTAGTTAGTTGCATATGAAAAATGTTTTGAACTATTTAGTCATGTTATCTTCATTTGGAAACTTTAGATCATTTAGATGTTATGTGGATGTGGATTTTGCCCTAGAAGGTAACTGCTTCAATCACGTGGAAAACATTTCTCAGCCATAATGTTCTTTTTTATAAAACAGTTCCATAATCTAAACAATTATACGACAAGGATTCTAATTTTTGTCACAGGCTTCACATCGATCAACATTTGGACTTGTTAATATTATAAGGCCTTTTGTAATTGTATTCCTAATTAATAACTCGACTTGTTGATTTTATATCAAGGGCTTTTGTAATTGTATTCTTAAGTATTTCTGATAATGAGTTTCATATAGCTGAATTGTATGCATCTATTTCTCTCATGCCTGCATTTCTATCCGCAGCATGGATATAAGCGAGCAAGAAATGCATTCAGTTACTAAAATTTAACTTCTTTGTTGATAAAGATTGCAATGGCATGCCTGCGAAGGGGAATGTTTTTTTGGTGTTCAGTTTCCTTTTTTCTGTAAATTATTATATCCGACAGTTTAATCGTTTCATCTTATCTATTGCGTAATAGTTTAATCACATTCTGACATTTTAATCGTTCAAGCACCATCATAAAGCTCTTAACATCTTCAGCATGGATTCTTCTAGCAAGAAGGGTCAGTACTGATTGTTCGATTTAATTTTCTGCCTAAATTGGATTACCTTACCTTCAATTTTTTAATGTTTATGCCTGTACAGCTGTACCTATATGATCTGATTGTTTTTGCATGATGTTGGGTCGTGATATTTTATCTCTTTTTTGGTAAAAGTATATTGAAACTTTATTCTTTTTTATTCTATTGGGCTATTATTGAATTATGAAAATCATTAAAGTTCGATTATATCATTTTCATTTCAAACTTATAAGGCCAAGATTAAATTCGATGATCAATCCTTTTAGACATTTTAAATATCTACAATCTTTGACTGTAATGATGAAAAAGCATGTCGGTTGACTAAAGAACACCCATGCATTAATGTGGATGGGATCATAACTTAAGTGGCGGTGGAAAATAAATGACAAAAAGCGGTGGATACACTACATGCGATCGGCGGGACCCATCGGAGTAAAGGGAATGTGTCGGTAGTAGTGGTGGGTACGTAATTGAGCGAGAATGAGGTATAACTTGACAAGGAAGTCTCCACCAAGAGTGCGCTCTAATACACTTCTTCATTCATAATCACATATACACGAGAAAATTATTATTATCTCTTGATATCAATACACTAGGCGATATAGCCTCCGTTTTTCGATAAACCTTGTGAATTCACATCTCGATTCTCACGCTGAGCTATCCCCGAGCGGAACCGTAAATCGAGCTTGTGGTGTTTATTGTGTTTACGTTGCGCGAGATCGGGCGTTTTAGGTGATTGGGGCGTGACGAAAGATCTTGGCGTTAACATTGGCGCTAGAAGGAGGGCTCTTTTCAATCACAATTGTTTAAATTTGCTTGAAAGATGATGAGGAGTAGAGATGGTACACAGGAAGAGGCGAAGCGATGGTCATTAGTTCATCAACGCCTCGTATTTCGATAAAGGATCGTCTGGGTCCTTCTAAAAGTGCTCGTGAGAACACGGCTTCTAAGCCTGATTCGAAAGAACTTCGTCCAGAAGATCCATGGTGGAGCAGACGGAAGTTAGTTTTCAATGACGATAAAGGCGTGATCCCAATCGAGGAGACGCAGCGTGGCGGTTTCGCCGACCAGGACTCATCGTAAAGTGGTCGAGAAGACCGAGCTACCAAGTTGGCGAGGATGGCGAACGAAGGCGATAAGGCTTTGGAGGTTACTGTTAAAACAAAGGAAGATATAGCCGAAACGGATGCTTGGTGAATGAATTGAGAGCAAAGCATCTAGCCATATGTACATTCCGAAGGGACGGAGTAGGCATAAGGAGATACCCGTCGGAAGGGTAAGGAACCGGAACATTCTATGCATGTATCCGAGAGATCATTCTCACGATGGGAGGAGATCGAGAAGCGAGCGCCGGACCCTCGAAGAAGGCAATCGGCGGTCGTAGGATCGATTCATCGCGACGATGAGCAGCGAAGAAAGCGGTCGAGAGAAATTATGCCAGAAACCCGAAGGGAAGAGTACCGTCACCATCGTTCTCATCATGAGGATGAGATTTTACGACCTAGTAAATCAAGAAGTCCCGCAAGGGCAGTGAGATCGGCAAGGAAGGGTCGATCCATTCCAAAGCCTAGTGTCGCCCAGGAGAAGGAGATCTCATCACAACCCGAAGGTGTTGATTTTCTGGTTAGAGAGTTGAAAGAACTTCGAAAACAATTGGCTGAGGTCCAACAGGTGAAGGATACTTCTGGTAAGAAGGCATCCCCTTTTTGCTCTGATATACTCAAGGAGAAAGCAGATGCTACCAAAAAGTTACCTCGCATGGAAAGCTATGATGGGTCAGGAGATCCTTATGACCATAGTCGAGCGTTTATCAATAATGGATTACTATGACTTTCTTGATCTTCGCTAAATGTCACACTTTTGTCACTACTTTGAGAAAAGGCGCGAGACGGTGGATGGGGACTTTACCATCGAATTCTATCTCCTCGTGGACCTAACTTTGTGATAAGTTCCATGCCCGTTTGGAAATGTAACCAAGAAGGGGGAAGCTTCTGAGCTCTTTAGCACAAGTCCGTGATTCACCAATGAATCTTTAGGCCAATATGTAAAGAGGTTTAGGAAGCGGTCGGACGGTGTCCGATCTTAATGATCTCAAGTTGTTGGATTATTCCAGAATGGGCTGGATCTGGTTAAATCAGAGAAATTGGTAAAGAAATTGATGTTTCACCATCCGAAGAGCCTAGCAGAAGCCTTTGACAAGGCAGAGGGCTATATTGTTGTGGAAGAAGCTATGAACAGTCTGAAGAATCCTTCTTTGAGCCAATTAAAGGAGGTAGAGGTTCCCAAGACTGATGTTGATCAGAGAAGAGGGGGAGGATACAACCAAAGGGCAGAAGGTAGTTCAAAAAGTACTGATAACTTCGTGGCGACAAAGCGTGATCGTGCTCTGTTCTACCCGAAGGTTAATAAGGTTTATACCCGGTTGAATACGAGAGAGTCGATAATTTTGGATCGGATCCAAAACCGACCTTTCTTTGAACCACCTCGTGATAATTACAAAAGCGGGACATGGCACCCTCATGAATATTGTGGTTATCATCAAAAGCTCTTTGGTCGTGACACTAATGAATGTTGTAATTTAAAGGATTTTGTAGAAAACAAGATTAAAAGTGGCTTGATTCATATGTGGTTGAGAAAAGGCCGTCAAGATCAGCGAGTTATCAATCGTCTTGATTCAAACAGTTCAATACCGCTTTGTTCAAAATGCTCCACCACCGCCAAGGAAAGTCGTTGATGTAATAACGGGTGGAGTCATTGGGAAATTAGTAGGGAAGAAGAGGAGGTCTTATCTTGATTCGATTATGTCGATAATGAGATCTTTACTCACGAAGGTTGTGAGGCCATTCCGAGGCTGTTATTTCATTTACGGATCACGGATTATCCTTGAGCCCATTGAACCGCATGAAGGAGCATTGGTGATCACGGCCTGAAGTGGGCTCGATGGATGTGAAACGCGTGATGATAGACAACAACGGATCTTGGTGGACATTCTTTATGCCCATGCTTATCGAGAGAATGCATCTCGATGAGCACAAAATGGAGGTCGGACAAGAGGCTCCTCTGTATGGTTTCGAAGACGATCCGATCAAAGTGGCTAAAAGACTTATTGAACTCCACATCATCTTGACGACCCCCCGTGAAGTGGAGATAACTTGTAAATTTTATGTTGTGCATGTGGATTGACCTCTGGCGCCATTTTGGGAAGACCTACGTTGTGACTCTTGGTCAGAACTTCCATCCACATTTCAAAATCAAATTCCCCCACAAAGACACGAGTAGGAGAGGTGATGGGTGACTTGGATCTGGCAGGAGATGTTATCAGATTACATCATTTCATCCGGAATGGGGTTAGTAATCAAAGAAAGACGATGGCAATTGAAATCGAACCCTTCACCGAAAGCAGTTCAGAACCGTTGGTAATCCCTGCTGGGGGGACGGAGGAAATTGAGTTGGTCATTGGAAAGCTGGACAAGACAGTGAGGATTGGTTCGGGCTTACCAGAACCTCTTCGGACAAATCTTATGGAACTTTTACGATGCTTATGTCGATATTTTTTGCATAGAGCCACAAGATATGCAGAGTTAATAGGAAGGTTCTTTGAGCATAAACCGGAGATAGATCCTCGAAAAAGCCGGTTAAATCGGAAGAGGCGGATATTTGCTCGAGCGTCAAAAGATCATCGATGAAGAGGTTGCGAAATTGTTGGTGGCGACTTCATCTACGAGATTGATTACGGAGTGGATAGCAAATGTAGTATTGGTGCGAAGCATAATGGAAAGTGGCGGGTTTGCATCGACTACACCGACCTCAACAAAGCTGTCAGAAGGACTTTATCCTCTGCCCATATCGATCGACTCATCGATGCCACTTGGGTATGCATTATTAAGCTTTATGGATGCTTTTTCGGGTTATCATCAAATATCCATGTGCAAAGAAGACATTCCAAAAAGCGTTTATTATTACACAGATTCGGTGTATATCGTACAAAAAAAATGACTTTTGGCCTCATTAATCTTTGGAGCTACCTATCGAGGATGATGATGAACTTATATTCGATGAGCGGTTTGGGAGGAACATGGAGGTTTATGTAGATGATATGATTGTGAAAGAGTATGCAAATTCGAAACATTTGGACGATCTAGAGGAATGTTTTCAAACTATTCGTCATCGACAACTGCGACTCAACCCGACCAAATGTACTTTCGGCCTTGGTGCTGGAAAATTTCTGGGTTATCTGGTCAGTCAAAGGGGCATCGAAGCCAATCCAGAGAAGATCCGAGCCATCCTCGACATAAAGACTCCTCGGTCGTTCAAGGGCGTTCAACGCGTCATGTTGGTAGGATTAACGACTTTAAGGAGGTTTGTCGCCAAATCTGCGAGAGAGATGTCTTCCTTTCTTTGATACATTGAAGGGACCAAGAAGAATGCGAAGACGTTCCAGTGGACTTCAAGTGTGAAGATGCTTTCAAGGTATAAAGACGTATCTGTCTTTCGGCTCCTTTATTAGTAAAGCTTTGTCCCAAAGAGACTTTATATTTGTACCTTGCGGCGAGTTCCTTAGCAGTTGGAGCAGTTTTGATTCGGGAGATCAGTGGGAAGCAGCATCCGGTCTATTACATCAGCCACGTCCTACGAGATGCTGAAACCAGGTATCCTAACATTGAGAAATTTGCCTTTGCTTTAATAATTGCCGGTAGAAAGCTTGGCAGTATTTTCAAGGTCGACTCTGATAAATCTGCACGATCGACCATTGAAGAAGGTGATGGGCAAGCCAGAGGTCTCGGGCAGCATGGACTATGGAATTGTCCCAGTTTTTTATCGAGTATCATCCCCGAACTGCCATTAAAGGCCAAGCCCTTGCTGACTTTATGGTAGAATGCTCTTTCACCGGCCGTCTGAAATTCTGGGAAAGCTGAATCTTGATCGGCGATGGCGTAATTTATTCAATGAGGTCGAAGAAAGCGTGGGCGTTGTATGCGAGATGGATCCTCTACGATGATCATTAGTGGGCGAGAATTATTTTAATAAGTCCGGGAGGATTTAAGGTTCAAGAGCCATCATTCGGGTTTAAAGCAACGAATAATGAAATTTGATGTCGAAGCGGTGTTAGCGGTGTCCGATTAGCGAAGAGTCTCGAAGTCAACGATTAATTATCTATAGTGATTCTCGGTTGGTTGTTAAACAATTTGTCGGGAGATTATGAAGCTTCGGGGGACGAATGGTCAAATATCTGGCGGAGTTAAGAAACCAACTTCAATTTTTTGCTTCGTCTGAGTTTGAGGGTATAGAATGGCGGCAACGACAATTCTCTGCGATGCTTTGTCGAAATTGGCCCTCTCGGATCACGAGATGTCTTTCATGGATCGGTGTATTTGGAAATTTTGCGGCGGTAGAGTGTTCAAAGACGAAAGCGATGATGTGCATCGAGCGAACAAACTGTTGGATGACCCCTACATTGAATATTTGGCGGATGGCGTCCTTCCTTGGATCAAATCTTTGTGAAAGAAGATCAATACAAAAGTACTAATTTCATCTTATTGATGGGGATCTTTATCGATTGGCATTTTCCTCACCATTATTGAAATGTTTGGTTCCGTCCAAATAGAGTATGCTCTTGGGAAGTTCATGAAGGATTTTGCGGTGATCATATGGTACGCAGAGTCTTTGGCACATAAAAGTACTTGACAAGGTTACTATTTGCGACAATTTTCAAAGAAGCTACAGATCGTCAAGAAATGTGAAAATGCCACATTCGATAGTCCGGTCCCACATCGACCCACCGGAAGAGTTATACTCGATTCTATCTCCTATACCCTTCATTGTCAGGGGGTGGATATATTGGGACCGTTTACCTAAAGCTAAAAGGTCGAGTTAGCTTAAATCATAGTTCTTATTGATTATATGACTAAGTGGGTAGAAAGCGAAACCACTTGATCCGATAATGTGAGCAGTGCTTAAAGTTTATAAAGGAGTCGTGGTGTTTTAACCGGGATCCCTAAGGTATTGATATCGGACAATGGGGCGCTTGATTCGTGGGTTTGAAATTTGAAGAATTTTGAGCGATTTGGGGATTCACACAAGAAGACTTACATGGCTCATCCACGGTCGAATGGGCAAGTTGAGGTGACCAACGGAATGACTTCTTGAATGGAATAAAGCGTGGATTGGATGAAGCTAAGGGAGATGGCGGAAGAATTCTTTGAAGCGTCTTTGTGGGCATCTGAACTACAGGGACTACTACTACGGATTAAGCCCTTAGATTGGCTTATAGTGCGATGCCTTAGTACGGTCGAAATCGGATCTCAAGTCTTGGGTGAGTCGATTCAAAGAAATCTACAATGATGAAGGATGAAGGCTAACTTGGACTGCTGGGCGAAAGTCGAGAGGAAGCTTTAATCAAATTGGCTGCTTACCAACGAAGGGTGGCAAAGCATTATAACAAGGGCGTTAAACTTCGTAGATTCGAAGTGGGAGACTTCGTTCTTAGAGAAGCCGAAGCCTCTACACCTCAAAACACGGGAAAGCTAATGCCGAATTGGGAAGGGCCCTATGAAGTGATCGAAGTACCAAAGCCAGGTACTTATCGATTAAAGGCACTCGATGGTTCCGAGATCAAGAATACTTGGCGTCTTTGGCGGGAACTTGAAGTATTTTCAATAAAGTTTAAGTCGGTTTTATCTAATGCAGTACACTGTTGTTTGATATCAATAAAAGATCACTTTTCCACAAATTATCACTTTGGTCTTATTGGTTCGATGGTCACTATGGTGTAAGGAGGTATGGTAGGACTCATTTGGGCCATTCGATGGTAGCCCAGTCCTTTTGGTCCTATATTGATCTTATCGAGGTGGTAAGTCGATGGTCATATATTGGTCCGATGGTCACTATGGTGTGTTAAGGAGGTATGGTAGGACTCACTTTGGCCATTCGATGGTAGCCCAGTCCTTTTGGTCCTATATTGATCTTATCGGGTGGTAAGTCGATGGTCACTATTGGTCCGATGGTCACTTATGGTGTAAGGAGGTATGGTAGGACTCATTTGGCCATTCGATGGTAGCCCAGGTCCTTTTGGTCCTATATTGATCTTATCGGGGTGGTTGGTAAGTCGATGGTCACTATTGGTCCGATGGTCACTATGGTGTAAGGAGGTATGGTAGGACTCATTGGCCATTCGATGGTAGCCCCAGTCCTTTTGGTCCTATATTGATCTTATCGGTGGTAAGTCGATGGTGGTCACTATTGTCCGATGGTCACTTATGGTGTAAGGAGGTATGGTAGGACTCATTGGCCATTCGATGGTAGCCTCAGTCCTTTTGGTCCTATATTGATCTTATCGAGGTGGTAAGTCGATGGTCATTATTAATCCTTATGTCTTGGTTCTTAGGCATTTTGTCGTTCAAATTTACTTCACGTGATGATGATTTCACTCTTGATGCTGAGTGAGTATAAGTTATTTATTTTGTTTAAGTGTTGAGTTCGGTTTATTTAGTTCGATTAACTTGAATCATCTGTCCGTAAAAGTTCAATTCACTTCATAAGTTAAGCATTATATGCCATATCTAATTCATTAGTTCAACTTATTGACACTAAATTATTGACAAGAAACTGATCGGAACCGAAGTCATAATCAAGACAGTTAAAGATTTATCAATAAACATAAAATGCTCATTTCATTTAAGTCAATTGTAAATTAATTACATGAACATGAAAAGTTTAAAGTAGTTAAATATTTACATAAAACCAAAAACATAATATATATTCAGGCATCGCCTTCATTATCGGAATTGAAAGCGGTCTTAAGAGTCCAACTGAAGCGTTTGACTTCTCTTTTCCTCGTTCAAGCGGTCCTCATATACCCCTCTGAATAAACCTTCATGATCTCTACATTGAGTTCATCCGAGTCTCTATACTCTGTCTGAATACGCTTGGGAGCTCTTGATCGAGCAGGGGCCTCGTCCTCAAGGTCCTTTATCTTATGGCGAGCTTGTGGCGCTTGGCCTTATGCCTTGGATTCATCCACGAATCTTCGTCTCGGCTTCACCAAGTTGTAGGACTAAGCTTGGTTGGTGAAGAGAACTCCTCATTTTACGCCTTGAGGTAAGTTCTCTTCAACCAAACCAAAGATTCGAGTTGGTCGAGTTTGTTGGTGGCTTTGACGCAGACTGACGTCTCATCCTCATGGCCCTCGATTAAATCATCGAGATGTCTTCAAATCCATCTTGGCCGATCCAATTCTATCTAAAGACCGTTGATGGTATGAAAAGCATCTTCACGACCAAGCTCTTTCTCGGTCAAAGGTCGATTTCAGCATGTTTATCTCTTGGCGCATGAAATCTTCCTCGGCCTCTCCATTTATGTGTCTCGGACGCAGTCGTCCGAAGACAGCATTAGCCTGCATATTTTCAAGATATTTAAGTCAAATGTATAAAATACTCGAAGGAAATAGAGATGTAGAGAAAGAAGTGATTATTGTTTACCTTGGCGAATAACTCATTCCTCGTCGAGAAGATTTCCGTCGTCCAGTATGATCCTTTGAACCGGTGGTCGTCGGTGTGTCGAAACGAAAGCTCAAGAAGAGTCGAAAGGAAAGTTGGCGTTGAACACAGGCCACGCAATTCGGAGATCCCACAACTTGGCATGATAACCTTGACTGAAGGGCCGGGGACGTTCGGAGAGGGTCTCGACCTTTCGGGAGAAAGGGTAGGCTTCGGGGAGGTGTAGGTCTGCGTGAATAGTTTGATTCTGGGAGATTTGTTTGGAGTGGATTCTTTGGGTGGTGAGGTAGAGGCGGAACTTGGATGACTCTCGAGTGCGTTTCCTCTTCTGGATAACGTCGGAATCCTTCCGTCTGATCACCATCCTCTTGATCTGTATTTCTCTGAGGGGGCACGAAGGGTGGAATAATGAAAGACCGAGGAACCACGAGCTCTTGGCGATTAAAGGAGTTATTTTGTTTTAATTTTTGGTCCTAAGTATACTCCTTGATCGGAGACGATCAAGTAAGCCGCTTTGATCGAGGATGGTTTTGGAGGTTGGTTACATTTACAAGTGTGGGTTCGGGAGGAGTTCTGAGAGGGGTGACACAGGGTTTCTGGTAGCTCTCCTCTTTTGTCGGTGTGAAGGATCTCTTACGGTATGAGAACCTCTTGACCTCTGTTTCTTCTATTTGAAATTCATCCGTATGAATTTACGGTATTGAATCTACTTGGGGTAGCCGGTTGGTGTAGCCTCAATTGCTTCCTCAAGACTTCCCGAATAAAGAAATCCTCGAGTTCCTTTATTTCTACAGGAACTTCAGTGCGATCAAAGATCTTCTTGCACAAATCAAACAATTCCATGTTATAATTATATTTTATGGAATATTTTCAAAAATATACATATATATGAAATAAGTTTGGTACTTACGTTTATGGTCATATAACCATACTTGCTTGAGAGGAGTCCGTATTTCCACTCCTCCTTGGGAAGTTGTCAAATAGCTCCATCATTTCCACTTCCGTTCTTGAAACATCTCCAAAGTCGTGAGATATTTTTTAAATCAGATTGCCCGATTCGGAAGAAAGAGATCTCGGGGCCTTTGACGAAGAACCATTTCTCGTGCCATCCCCTATTGCTCGAAGGGTGTTCACCAAATGAACGTCTGTCAAATTTTTCTCCGGACTTGGAGAATGTTTCTTTGAGGGCCTTGAACCCCTTCTCCTGGATTGCACTATCTTGTAGACGATGAAGAAGAAGTCCGATGAGGGCTC
Organism: Panax quinquefolius; assembly: GCA_020205615.1. Taxonomy (NCBI): domain Eukaryota; kingdom Viridiplantae; phylum Streptophyta; class Magnoliopsida; order Apiales; family Araliaceae; genus Panax; species Panax quinquefolius. The sequence continues at coordinate 65,186,781 of CM035166.1, read as the reverse complement.
GGCGCCCATTCATGGCGAAGGCCACGAAGGCGAGAATGTGGATGTAGGAGTTTGGCACTAGTTGTGAAAATCCTACACCCAAAAACCCATGAGGGTCACTATAAAGAGCGTGAAGAGGAAGCAGACCCCCTTCTCCAATAAGGTCACCGATGCGGCGGCCGTCCATCCTTGGTAGTTGATACATCTTCTCGAGCAGAGCAGGGTACCACGACAAACATGGGTATCCGGAATGTGGAACAAGTTCGAACCCTCTTGATTCGACCTTGGTTTATGATAGAAGGAGTGTTGGCATGCGAGAATCGCTCCGTGCTCTATAGTATTCGGAGGGGTTTTTGGTTTTTCATTTGGGATTCGTACCTGAGGTCCCCTCATGAAGATTAGGGTTTGGTGGAACCACAGTGATGGGTGTTACAAGTATGGGAGAACTCTGTTCAGGGTTTTGGGAAGCCATTTGTGACGATTTGCAGAGAGAGAGAGATCAGAAAGTTTAGAAGGCACTCGAATTTCAAATGAACAGGTAAAACTGTCAAAATTGGTAAAGTTATCCTTTTATCTTGTGCCATTTACCTTTGTGTTCAAGACGGATGCATTAAATGCTAGTAATAATTTGGAATTTGAATGGGAAGCGTCCGGTTTCGGGTCCTGGTACTTAATGGATAGAGTCTTTCTGAATTGGGCCCTTAACTTCCTTTCATTTCATTTCATGAGCGATAAATGGGTACGTTTTTAATTACATCTTGTCATTTATTGATTCTCAGTAAAATATCATGGATTGTTTATAGTTTTCTATTAAACATTCTGTTCAACAAAAAACTAGGGGGCAATGTTGGGTCGTGATATTTTATCTCTTTGGGCCGAATATATTGGGCTTATTCTTTTTTATTCTATTGGGCCTTTATTATTGAATTATGAAAATCATTAAGCCCAATTATTATATCATTTTCATTTCAAACTTATAAGGCCAAGATTGGTCGATGGATCAATCAATCTTTTAGACATTTTAAATATCTACAATCTTTGACCTGTAATGATGAAAAAGCATGTCGGTTGACTAAAGAACCTGCCATGCATTAATGTGGATGGGATCATAACCGGCCGGCGGTGGAAAACAGTGACAAAAAAGCAGTGGATACACTACATGCAGTCGGCAGGACCCATCGGGTAAAGGGGAATGTGTCAGGTAGTAGTGGGTGGCACGGTAATTCAGGCAAGGAGGGTATAACTTGACAAGGAAGTCTCCACCAAGAGGTACGCTCTAATACACTTCTTCATTCATAATCACATATACACAGAGAATTATTATTATCTCTTGATATCAATACACTAGGCGATATAGCCTCCGTTTTCGATAAACCTTGTGAATTCACATACTGATTCTCACGCTTTGAAATATCCCAAGCGGAACCGTGCGTCGAAGCTTGTGGTGTTTATTGTGTTTACGTTGCAGGATCAGGACGTTTTAGGTGATTGGGACGTGACGAAAGATCTTGGCGTTAACACATGATATGCAGGTTGGAGATGTTGTCATGGTTTATTTACTAAAGTATACGTCCATATTTGTGCCCCTTCCTCGCAAGAAACACCATCAAGTGGCTGGTTATTCTATTAGTGAATTGTGCTTTAAGTCGCAAAAGCAAAAGCAAAAGCAAAAGCAAAAGCCAGAAAGTCAGTCATTCACTTGTTCTTCTTGGTAAAATGGAGGTCATTTCTCAAGTTATATAAATTCCGTTTTTGATAGTCCCGTGTTATGTGAATGTGGCCGATACGTTTCCTTTGGGTAAAATGTAATTTTACTACATGTTGGTTTACACATTTTTTCAATTCACCTCCCGTGGTTAGAAAACCCTCACTTGCCCAACTGTGGTTTCAAAAAAAGGGATAGTTTGTTTTTCAGTGCAAACCAACAGGATGTGTAATACACTCAGAGAAATGTACGAGTTGAACAGTATACACATCGTTTGCCTAGTCACGAGTGTGCGGAGTATAGTTGGGTCACCCACCTTCTCTTTCTCATCTCCCTCAACTCAACCCATCATAAAAAAAATATACGTATATATATATATATATATATATATATAGTGTGCATTTACACACCATATATATATATATATATATACACATAGTTACAAACACACAATCACATTGCGAAATTCTAATGATGACGAAGAAAAGAGCAATCGACCATAAATGAAAATTTGCGAATTTTAGTAGTGAATCATAATTGACAACGAGTGAAGAGATTTTGGAAGAAGATTAACTAGTGGATCCCGCGGATGAGTATGATGGAGATAAAATTTAGTAGAATCCTTTGTATAAAAATTAACATGCTTAACACAGTAAAGCTTGTCTTGGTCTGTGACACCCCCAAATTCGGGTACTCAAATCCCACATATTTGGTGTTTACGGACCAATAGAATAACATCTAACTACCACAATAATAAAAGATAATAAATCTCATAAACTTTAATCCCAATAAGGGTTACATGATAAATAAGTCTCAGATCATCTAACCTTTATTACATCATTTGCGGAATATAAAATAAACATAATAATAATTTAAGTTTGAATACAAGCTTTTTTAAATAAAAGTAATTTAAACTTTATCATTTATTCATCTTGCCTTTGCCCTTGCTCTTGCTCGGTTCATCGGGCTTCTCAGTCTTAGCTGCAGTGCTTTTATGCAAGGGTGAACAAAACAATTGCCCACAAGAATAGCAATAGCAATAATAGCATTTGAATAATCAATGGATAACTGAATAATACAACTTTCTCTAAAACCAATCAATGATAATTAAGAACTGTAAGCTTAATGTAAACTTGGCTTTTGAATCAAGAACAAAATCAAGATCAAACGTATAACTGAGGGTCACAAGACTACGAATTATGTTATAGGTTAGAAAGTATCTCTACCGTAACCTTTAACAGTCTTATAGACTATATGGACCATCCATCTCGTACTCCAGGGGATCAGCTCTTCGTACAATGTATTGCGCACAAATATTTTAACGCTATTGCGTAATATAATCCCCTATTCTAGGGTTGTTCATCTCAGTTTTGACATTAGAGTTCGCACCAAAAGAAGTTTGGTTTGGATTAGCTTCAAGGAAAATTTGGATCTTTAGAACGTTCATCAACTAAGGATTAGTCAAATCAATATGAGTTTGATAATCATTCTAGAGTTCGTTAACAACATAATGTTATAAAGGGGTACATTAGCAATGATAGAATATCAATGAATCATAAATGGATAAGTGTCATTTATCAAAGTCATGCTTTCATAAAGAATTAGAAGGCTTAACCAAAATATAGGCATTGAATACTATAAAAAACCTTGGTTGAATAATAATAAGTTAATGTTAAAACTTGCTCAATAAAGAAGTAGAGATAGAAAAACTTGCACAACTATAATGAAGTTAGAGATAAGGAACTTGCCTCGTGTGTTAGCTATACAAATACAACTCACGTTCTCCAAGTATCCTACATACATCATTTAGATTCACAATACCAATTAGTTACTTTAAAAATAACTTTATTGGTTTACTTTTCATTATTGTCAAGACTATAATCTTTAACGTTAGGTCCAATTAAACTTCACATACCATAATCTGAACTTCCTATTATAATGGTACACATCATGGTGTTAAACTACAACTCCAATTCTCACGAATGTTTAGTTTAAGTTCTTCACAACTTAATATTATTATCACCCTTGGGATTACATTTTGCAATTACATCTTATTACATGTTTTAAGTTCCACTATAACCATATAATGAGGTAATGATTACATCTACAGAGCTGCACAATCAAAAACTCATTTCTTGATCACTTTGTCCACCCCCGTCGAGGTGGGGTTTTTGAACTGAGAAACTCACCGGGGCGGAGAACCCGTCGGGGAAAATTTCTTTGTAATGGGAACTCCGTCGGGGCGGAGAAGCCCAGACATGGATTCTGCAGTTCACGAACACAACACTATTCTAAGCCAAAAATACCCAATTTCTTCATTTCAACAGTAATTTAGACATACCCAGAAGTTATAAACTTCAAAGAATCAACACTAAACATGTATTGAATGATTCTAACAACATAAACAATTTAAACAACAAATTTAGAAGATTTAAATCCAAGTTCATGCTATTTTCTTCATTTTTAACATATTTAGCGTAATCAATCACTACGAATTCGTTATTCAACCAAATTGATCTATTTAACTTTCGTTGTTTTCATATTTCAACACACTAACATTTATAAAAAATTTACAGATTTCAACATGAATTAACCATCAATTTAAGCCTTAAAATAGACAAAAATACATATATTAAACCAAAACTCAATTTTCCTCCTCTAAAACATGTTTTCATGAATTTAAACACTACAAAACCATTTATAAACAATATAGAACGAATTATACATACTCAAGAACATATATAACAAATTCCTCAAGAAATCAACCATTAAAACTAATTTATAGAGAAGTAGTTTTTTTAGGAAAAGTAAAGAACTAGAAACTTAGAATTTACCTTTGATTCTTCTAAATCTTAGCTAGATGATTAGGATGGCTTAGTTACTCCTCCTCCTTTGAACTTTCAACCTTAGCTCACAAAATTCACAGAAAAACTTTTTTTCTCTCAAGCTTTCTCTCTATTCTCTCTTTGTTTTCTCTGCTCCTAACTCTCAGACTTGAGAAAATATACGTAAATATGAGCTGATAGAATGTGGGTATTAGTTTAAACAAACAAGGGTCATCAGCTGTTACAAGAGGCAAAGGGTTGGTGGATGAGGAAGGAGTGAAGATGGAGAAGGATAGGGAGAGGAGGAAAGAGAGGAGAGAGACGAGGAAAGAGAAAGGGAAGATGGAGAAAGAGGAAGGGGAAGAACGGAGAAAAGGAAGGAGGGAGGATGGAAAAGGGAAGACGATCCAATCCAATTCAACCAATAAAGTTGCGATTTTTACCCTCGGCAATAAATCTCGTGGCAACATTTCCAGACAATTCCACGAGGATCAAAGCTGCCGTTCTGCAATAGCGCAAAGCTTGGAATTAGAGGAGGAATGTAATAGCGAGAAGTAACGATTTGGAGGAGAGAAGTCTAAGCTGTAATGGATTAATTAAGGGGAGAGAAAAAATGGATTGATTTTGTTTTTGCAGCAAAGGGTTGGTGGAGGAGGAAGGAGTGAAGATGGAGAAAAATAGGGAGGAGGAAAGAGAGGAGAGAGACGAGGAAAGAGAAAGGTAAGAAGGAGAAAGAGGAAGGAGAAGAATGGAGAAAAGGAAGGAGGGAGTAGAGGGAGCAGAGAGAGAAAAGGAGGAGAAATAGGAAAGAAATGGAGCTTCTTTTGGTAGAAGAAGATGATTTGATAGAGAGGGAAGAGGAGAGGTGGTGTTTGGATGGAGTTGGGGTCCGGGTTAACGGAGGATATAAAGGGTAGGGTCTTGGGGTGGTGGCGGCGGTGGTTGTGGAGGTGAAGTTAGGGGTGGTGGCACGTGGAGGGAGTAAGATGCGGTTGGGACGGTAGTGGTGGTGATCGGTCATGGCTTATTGTGGGGTTTTGAAGGAATTGAGTAGTAGTAGCAAAGGATGAGAGGAGGGATTGGGCTTTATACAGTGGAGAGCCACCCGAGTTTTAGGAATAAGACCAAGACCGGCAGTCTTGGGTATGTTTGGGTGTGGGTGTGGGTGTGGGTGGGGGTGGGGGTGGGGCCGCGGGGGGGAGAGAGGGAGATAGTTCGAGGGTGATGTGCAAATCAAGTACAAGGACTCCTTCCCTCTCATTTTCTCCAACTGGGTCCTACATCTATAATTTTTCTTTTTTTAAATTATACGGTGTCTTCAGGCACGGGTTATCGCTAGTATACTATAATATAACTCTTTTCTTTCTCCTAAAAGAAGGGGAGTTTTGGCCATATTGACTTTGAAATTGGCTTTGGGTCTTCACAGATTTAGATATTCATGTTGGTTTTTGTGGTGGGTTTGGCAAAAGTTATGGTGGCGGCGGCTTCTATAGGTTCCAATGTGACCAAAATATGTTAGGGTTTATACTGTGGTCCTTGCAATTTTTCGGTATGAACTTTAATGAAGATGATGGCTATGCAAAATTTGTTGATCTTGGTTATATGATTATATTATGGTGACTTTGTTATGCAAGCAGTAGTTTTGGTCATGGTTGTTTGGCGAGGATACGGTGGGTGGGTGGGTGGGTGGGGAGAAGATAAAAGAAGTAGGAGATTTACTTTAATTAATTCTTTTAATATGTGGAAAGGGGACGTCTTGAATGAATGGGATACATAATAGTACATGATTAGTTCTGGTCAATGTTGCATCGACTTCAAACTCGATCGTTGTTAACTACACGAGACTCCCAAACTATTTCTTTTTAATCATTTTTTTGTTTTAAATAAACATGTTATTTAATTACATATTGTTGTTTATTTTGATTAAATTCCTTTTTCATTATTGAAATTCTTTTTTTGTTTATTACGACCTTGAAAATTGTAAAATTACTAAGATATTATTCAAACTACTACACATACCATTAATTTGACAACTATACATCAATCAAATATAACTAAGTATATTAAAGTCAAAGTATAAACACAATCAATTTGTGTAAAACAAATTTGACAGGAAGGGTAAAATGATCATTTAACAGCTTACAATAACGGCGTTATAACAGAAGTGTCAGTTGCACTTTTAATAAAACCACATGCGGTTAATTGGGTCCACAAGTGGTGAATTAGTAAAATGTGTAAATTACAAGTTATAAATTGCATTTTACCCTTTTTCTTTTTTACATGAATATGCTGTTATTATCTATTTATTAAGAAAATGGAACTTCGTAAATTCATTCTCAGGTTAAGAATTTTATAATTATAATAAAACATCATTCAAAAGTGGCTATGAACTGCTTATGGGAGAAGGGACAGGTTATAATTAGAAGAAACATCATCTAAAAGTGGTAAATGGAGTAGGGATGCACCTTTGTATCTGAGATTTGTAAATCTGCTTGCAAAAGCATAAAACAAAGCGGCTTGTGTTACTCATTGTTCGAGTGTGATGTGGAAAATATCACCAAAATTCTTTTACGAATGTCATATGCCTTAGACATATCACCAGAAACAGAGAAAGTTTGAGAGATAGCTTCCCAAAGGTCATAGGCAGTGTCTAAGAACATGTAACTACTCCTCATGCTAGGTTACATGGAATTAAAAATCCACGTTTTTACCATAGAATTATTAGATTTCCATTCTTCTTGGGGAAAACCCTTCTCAAGCATAGTGGTTGTTCCATTGATGAAGTGTTACATACGATTGGCCTCAATTGGCATGTGACATGCTCGAGACCATGCTAAATAGTTGGTTCCATCCAGTTTAAAAGGGCTGAGAGCCAATGCTACATTAAGAGTTTGAACAAGCCTTGTTGTTCCATTCTACTGTTTTGAACCTCACTGCTAGCACCATTTTGTTCCGCCATAAAATAGTATTAACAGGGAGATACAATCTATACCAAGGAGAATAAACTTTCCAAATGATATCAAAGGATTGTAAAACACTCCAAATCACAGGATAGACAGGCAAAGCACCAAAACAATCATTGTTAATGTAACGACTGAGAAATTCGGATTTATTGTAAAATAATTTTATTTAATTAAATAATGATTAAAATTATATTATATGTTATTATGTGTTAGTAAGATGAATGTCATTCTATAACCTAGATATGTTGAAACGTCGTAGTATTTTGGCTACGTGAAGGAATTAAAGTGTTTGAATTTTCAAGACGAAAATAAAATCTTTCCGAGAAATTTTTTGAAAAACACTATTCACGCATTTCTGCTCGGGAATTATTTTTGAACTTCTAAGAAATACGTAATGATAAAATATCAAGGGAAGATGGATTATGTAATAATAATTCGAGTATGGAAAACGAAGTTTTTCGCACGCGGACTTAATTCGAGAACGTTAGGGAAAGTGAAACGTTAATGAGTTAAAGCGATGATCGTATGATACGTAGGATATGTACGAGGTAATGAATACTAGTATAATACGAGGTATTATACGAGTATGTGTGAATGATGGTATGTCGTATATGATAAATGAGTATACGAGTTGGAATACGAGATTAATACGTAGACAATACGTTATAAGGCTTTAAGCCATATGTAATGGACTTGTAGGATATAGGAGGAAGTTGTAAAGTCCAATGGAAATTATGTTAAAGCCCAAGTGTAGGTAATGATAAAGCCTAAGTGTTTGTTAATGAACAAGCTAATGTTAGTTTAATGCAAGCCCAAAGTATAAGTTATGTTATTTAAACCTTAAGCCCAAACTAAGAATCCATGGGTATGCATGACCCATGGGCAACCCATGATCACACGGGTGATCTTGGTGGCCAAGCAGAGGTAACATTTGTGGAGGCCAAGTAAACTTAATGACCAAGTAAGGAATAGTAAGGAGGTTGTTAAGGAGGTGGGATGTTTATTGATTAATATACCCTAACCTTAGCAATCCTATAAATAGAGGGATAGTTGGATCATTTTTACACTTGTTCATTTCATCCAACAACTTTTAACTTATTTGTTAGAGAGAATAATTAAGAATAAGCTAGACATTCATTACTAGAAAAGAAGAAGAACAAGCTTGATCATCAAGGGTAAGACTCTTATATCATTAATGTTCCAACTCTTCAATACTAGTTTGATAGAGAAGTGTGGATTAGTGAAGTATGTATGCTTGGAAGTAAAGAGAATGGTTAATCAAAAGACTTAAACCTTAATAAGCCATGAATAAGCAATTCGTTCATATATAAGTTATGAAATAAGGAAGAACTTGTAATATGTTTACATGAATAAAATTTGTATGATAAGGAGGTGTGAGGATGATGGTTAGAAGATTAAAATCATGATAAATCATGTGAAGTGAAATCATAAGTTGATAAGTTATGAACTAAGAGAGAATAAGTAAGAAACTTATCATGTATATAAGTTAATGACATATGTATGTTCAGATGTTAGTATGATGGAAAGAATCCATTTTAAACGATGAACATATAATAAGTAACGAAGTTATGCCGGAATTCACACGATTAGACGATAATCGTCGAATTCATGAAATTCTCGGAATGAAAGTCAAATTTTGATATTAAGCTTGGAAACGTTGGTTTTCGATGGGAACAAGTCTTATTTGTCATTATAGGGCTGCGAACTCGAAAATGACCGAATTCCGATTTAGAACGAAGAAACGAGCGTTGAACGTTCACGAATGTTTATCGTTTTCGTTAAAATGAACTAAAAGGTGAATTTTGAGTTAACGAAGTCGAAAATGTAAAATTCTTGCACGAACACGTAGAGTATGTGATTTGTGAGCTATTGGCTTTTGAACGAGCCAATTCGGACTTGAAATGATCAGATTTGGAGTCCGGAAAGTTCACAAAGTTTAAAATCTGTCAAAAGTTTCTGGTGCACAGAGCTGGCGTCCCCAAGGCCAAATAGGTGGCGTTGCAGCGCCGAGAAATGCCATAACCTCTTGAAATTCCGTCATATAAGACGCCCAACCGAACTAAGACTTACATGTACATGAATACGAGTCCTGGACATCGACCATTTGAAGTGTGGAATGCAAATATGACAAGATAGAAAGGGAAGGCAACACCGCATGACCCAAAGACTTGAACTAAAAGCGAAGAAGGAAAATTTATAAGTAAACCATTAGAATCTCTCAAGTTTATCAACTCCATGTATCAACACCAAGATAGAAAAAATACCTCTACAGTATGAATGAAATAATCAATTCCAATATCAAATATTTCGTAGTCTAAATAACTTGTGGACTAAAAGACAATTTGCACCCCAAATTTCACTTTCTATTTACTTTTGCACTCCAAACTTAAAAAGATGTCTAAGTACACCCCAAACTTCATTATATGTAACAAAACACACTTTCTTCATTAGCAAATTCAAGTGATGATACAAAAAGCTATAACACAGTTTGGGGTGCAAATTGTCTTTTAGTCTTAAAATTGGCAAAAATAATTAATTTTAAATAAAATAAAATAATTTTAAAATAATTAATTTTAAAAAAAAAATAAAATAAATAATTAATTTAAAAATAAAATAATAAAAATAATAAAATTAAAATAAATATTTGGAATTAATGATTAATAATTAATAATTAACTTGTAAAATGATTATTTTATTTTTATTTTTAAATTAATTATTAATCATTCCTATTAAAAATATCATTAACTTGTAAAAAATCATTTTTGCCACATTAAAAAAAATTTGTTTTGTTTTTGAAAACAAAATTTAAGAAAACCAAAATTTTTAAAAATAGAAATTTTTTAAAACATAATTTTTCAAAAATGCAATTTTATTTTACAAGTTAATAAAAATTACATTTTTGTTTTTAAAAAATGTAATTTTGTAAAAACACAATTTTTTTAAAACAAAATTTTTAAAAAGCAATTTTATTTTACAAGTTAAAAAAATTGCATTTTGTTTTTAAAAAGTAATTTTTTTAAATGAAATTTTATATGTAAACATTTTATTAATCTCTCTCTCCATTGTAAAAAATAAAATTATGTTTAAAAAAATTTTTTTTTAAAATTGCATTTTAAAAAAAAATTACATTTTTAAAGCAAAAAACAGCATTGTTTTTTAACTTGTAAAAATAAAATTATGTTCTTAAAAAATTTAGTTTTAAAACAATCCTATTTTTTACAAAATTACATTTTAAATTTTTTGTTTTAAAAAATTTACATTTTAAAAACAAAAAGCATTTTTTTTAACTTGTAAAATAAAATTACATTTTTTGATAAATTATGTTTTAAAAAATTCTATTTTTAAAATTTTGTTTTACAAAATTTTGTTTTAAAAAACAAAATAGAATTTTTTTTGTGGCAAAATGATTTTTTACAAGTTAATGATTTTTTTAACCTAATGATTAATAATTAATTTTGAAAATAAAATAAAATAATCATTTTACAAGTTAATGATTAATTATTAATCATTAATTCCAAATATTTATTATAATTTTATTATTTTAATTATTTTATTTAAAATTAATTATTTTGGAGATTTTTAAGGCGAAAAAAGACAATTTGCACCCCAAACTTGTGTTACGACCTTAGCCCAATCACTTTTTCGACCTAAGGTTAAGTGAAAGAAAGTGTGCGTTTTATTCTTCGTTAACGCTTGAGATCTTTCTATGCGCCTCAATCACGTAACACGCGTCTAATCCTGCACAATAAACACGTTAATACCAGAAGCTTAACGGCTTGGACCGTCAGGGGATAGCTCCGGCGTGAGAGTCGGTACAGGCGATCACAAGGTTTAACAATAGAGGAATAAAATATCTAGAGTCTTGAGAGAGAAAATGATCAGTTTCCTTCCATTGTGTGCTATCCTTGTCCTCATATACTCTTATCCCGGTTTGTCCTGTATGCAATAGACCTCTCCTGGCCCACAGCCTTCCGCCGACTAGGCCCTGTCCAATCTTCATTAAATAAAATACAGAGATGACAGTCAAAGTTTAACCCCATAATCATCACCGGTCAAAGCCCAAGTGGAACCATACTCATCCAATGGTTCGGCCCACTGTCTCGGCCCAATGCTCCATAGGCCCCATATAAAGATATTATCCACCCAATGGGTTGGCCCAATGAACCGACCCCATACTTTCAAGATCCACCCAACATGTCTAAAGTATTATGGCCCAACATTGCCCCCCAGTCTTTTATTAAACAGGATGTTTAATGAAAGAGTATAAATGTCATTGGTCTAGGATAAAAGGAATCATGATAAGATTAATCAGAGGCCCAAAATGAAACTCACCGAGGCCCAACTGGTAAATCTCAACCGGAAGCCCAATTGAGAATCCCAATCCGGTTAATATCTTAAGACCAAAAATCAGACGCCACCCCTTCAAATTCACCATCATTGCCTCCATTTAAGGTGCCGCCCTCGAACTTCGTGAAAAATTGAAGAGTCCATCAGTATAAAAGCTGCCTTTCCCCAAATTTGATAGTTTTACCTGCCAATATGAATTTCAGATGTCTCCCGCCTTCTTCCACCAGATTTCTCTTTCTTCCTACAAATCAACATTCATGGCTTCTCAAACTTTCGGCGAAGAGGTTCCCCTCTCTGTGACTCCCATCACCTCTATTCCTCCAAGGCCTATCAAAGAAGCTTCAGGTCCAAACCCCAAATCTGTTGCTACTCCTAGCAAGAATCCACCACCAAATCCTTCAGAATTCTTCAAAAGTGAAGAATACTTTCCTCATGCCAATACCCCTTCCACTATCATTGAGATTGAGTTGCGCAACCTTCGGACCCGCTACCATATTTCGGATCCCCATCTGGTAAGGGCTCCAGCTCCCCAGGAACGAATGTATCAGAGACCCGAAGGCTGGACCGCCATGCCGCTGACCCTTCTCGAAAAAGGAGTTCGCCTACCCTTCCATGCCTTCGTTGTTACTCTACTAGGGTTCGTAGGCGTGGGACTTGCCCAGCTTGTCCCGAACTCCTACATCCACATCTTGGCATTTATCGTCTTCTGCCACGAACAAGGGATTCCATTTTCTATCGATTTCTTCTTTACCCTCTTCATAGCCAGTAAATCTCGAGAACGAGGCTTCAAGATGTTGAGCAAACAATCCCCCAAACCTAATGCCAGGTTAGAGAAGTGACCTCTGATGGACACTCCTTCGAGCTACTAGGGATGGCATAAAGAGTGGTTCTTTGTCAAAGGACCCGGATTCTCCTCTATACCCGACTAGACCAATTCTGATCGCATCTCTGCAAACATCGGAGATATTTCAAAGGAACGTGTAAGAGAAATGGCGAGTCTTTTAGAGAAGATTCCCATCAAGGAATGGAGCTTCGGACTTCTGAGCAAACAAGCATGGTTGTACGACCATAAATTTAAGTCCTGAACCCAATTTATTGTATAACTTTACCAATTTCCATCAGTAATTATTCTAAATGATTGTTCTATATCTTTCGCAGTGTCTCTGATCAAACCGACGTCGATTGACCGAAGGGATCTAGACAGATTCCTTTCGGGTTCATCTTCGCCGACCCCTACTAAAGTACCAACCGAAGAGCCTTCAACTTCAGAAGCTCAAGTCACCGAGCCAGCCACTGAAGGGACAAGCCAACCTCACCGAAGAAAGCGAGCTGGCCGAAAACCCAAACACACCCCCATACAAACTTACAACAAGTGCCTCCTCGATATGCCCCTTGACGAACGGACCTGAGTCCTTCGTACTAAAAAGAGGAAAATCCACCTAACTCCTCCAGCCGCCGAAGAACCACAAGTACATCCCACAGAAACCGATCTTTTGCCAATCACCCAGTTGAAATCGTTGTTTCTGACGAAGAGCCCGAAGAACAAGTAGAGCGCACACCCAAATTTGCTCGAAAAAGAAAACCAGCCTCTTCGATGCCATGGCGGGCGCCTTATCGCCTAGGCACCGTGACAACTATGGGTGTCTCGTCGTGGCGACGTGACAACTATGGGTGTGTTTTGGTATGTGGTACGAGTATGGGGACGCGGTATGTCAACTTACCTGTATAACAGTATGTGGGGGTAGGTTTAGTCGGTTTGATGTTTAGGTTTACAGTACGCTTTAGTACTCTTTTCCGAGACACTTTCACTCATTTTACATTGTATATAACTTGTACTCTAATTGTCTGTAAACCGTGGAGACTTTTCGGTTTCCAAGAACACTCGTGAATTTAGCATCATGATCTGAACATTGTCTCTAATTATTAAAAATTGTGAATTATATATTAGAGTAAATTTGTATCTCAACATTTGAACTTTACGACTAAAAGACAATTTGCTCCCCAAACTGAAAAAGGTGTCTAATTACACCCCAAACTTCAATTAAACATAAAAGAAAGCACACTTTCGTCAGTTAACGGGTCAAAAGTGACCGCCTAAGGTACACATGTAGATCTGGAGGGGTGTTTAAGTCTTTTCCTTCTTATATTCTCCAACATTGAGCTGGAACAAGCTACTAAAGCTCAAAGTGATTCAGTAGCATACGTGCAGCTCGATTAGATTGTAAATCCAAGAAATTCAATCAAGAAAATCAAGAAAAATTAGGGCTCATGGATCGAAATTGCTGGTGCATAAAGAAATCAGAGATGAAGACGGCTTGGAGAAGCTCAAACAATGCCGGGAGAAGATTCCTTGGTTGTTCAGATTGGTGTGAAGATGGGCACGATGGTTGTAATTTCTTCGCTTGGGTTGATCCTCTGATGTGTGAGCGTTCAAGGAAAGTAATACCTGGATTAATTAGAAGATTAGATAATTTGGATGCTGAATTCAAAGCTCTGAAAGATGAATTGAAAGAGTGTAGATATAGGGCAAGGTCTGCAAAGGGTCTGTTGACTGCAACTTGGGTTTTGATTTTCTATTTCATGTTCATCTCAACAGAGTATGAAACACCCCTCTAGACTTGAAAACAAACAACTTGTGGGCAATTACTGGGAATGGAATTTATGGGATTGACAATTAAGCAATATAGTAGTAGAAATTAGGAGTAATATGGAATGTAATTGCTGGGCATCTATTTTATGGGAAGTTTATTGGTTGTAATTTATGGCACTTTCTATGAATCAATAGTTATGTAAACCTGTTAAATTTTTATTATTGTGCATGTGTGAATTGGTGCAAGTTTACAGTAAAATGGTTGGTGTGCAAGTTATGATATCTGCTGCACATCACTTGCACACCAACCATACTGCTATAATAGCAAGCCCTGCATTAATGCACAAAACATAGGCATTCAATTACCAGAGGCAATTCAATTAAGCTCTGCATTAATGTTGTAAGCTTCTATTACAATTCAATTAACAAAAAGCAGAGGCAATTCAAAACCATACTGCTATAATAGCAATACTTGCTTTAATGCACAAACCATACTGCATCATACATTGCAATTACCCAACTGTTATAATAACCACACAACGGTAAAAATGTTCTAATCAAACTGCTCTAAATAAAAATAATTCAATAGAAAACAAAACTTTTATAAACTTCGAGGAACTGCTATTGCCATTCAATTAAGTAATTAATTCCCAGTACATTCCACAAATCAGAGGCAATTCAAAACAGTTGTCTTAACATGCCTATTAACAAAATGCATCATACACTGCAATTTACAATCCCAGCCACACCTTCTTGGCCCTAGGCAACATACATACATCAATAATTCATAAGCTTAGGAGCAATTATCTACAGTAGTCCCCAAAAAATACCCTAAACTGGATATATACATCAATAATTCATAAGCTTAGTACCCCAAAAAAGAACAAAAAGATTCCAAAAATCCCATCCAAACACTATTTATTTGCAGTAGGCCCTTCACTGTTTGGTTTCCTAAACTAAATTTTCTCTCTTTTAGATCTTGCTGCAGCTTCTAGGTCTCCTGGTGTTGTACATTGTTTTCCCTTCCATGTGTATTCTTTGGGTTGTAATATATCATTTGAGTCATTTCTTTGTCTGCCCTCATAATGGATTCCACCTTGCCACTTTGTAGAACCTCCTGCTTGCTCTTGCTCATGCTCAACATTCATTCCACCTGGCTCCATTGTAGACTCATGTGTTGCTGTCATTGGTGGAGGTTGAGAAGCTTGAGTAACCTTTTTAGCCCTCTTAGCCTTTGGAGGAGGTTGAGATGATTGACTTTATGGAGCCTGTGAAGATTGTGAAATCACATCTGGCTGCTTATTCAGTTTCTAAAAACAGACAAAAAGAAATGTATTAAACCCAATATAGGATCTCGAAAAAGCACATAAATAAAAACACACTTAACTTACTTGAGGACACCTTCTTGAATTGTGACCCCATTCCTTGCAAAATCTACATTTCAATAATGTTCCTTTTCTCTTCAAACTTGTACCTTCTGGATTTGATTATGTAATATCATTACTTTTCCTCCTAACAACATTAGGCCTGCCTACTTGAGTATGTTTAATCAGGCAAAAGGTGGCTCAATCCCAATGAGATCCCACTCGAGATCGATGCCTTATAGGCTCAATGTTGTGACTGTAAACCTTTAGATACACGTCCTTGGTTAAACACTCGTGTACATATGTGTATGGATCATGTTCTATTTTGTTAATGCATGACATAGCATGAGCACAAGGTATTCCAGACAAATCCCACCTCCTACAAGTACATGTTTTATTCGCCAAATCCACCACAAATGAATAACCCCCAGAAGTCATAGTCGCTGTAAACCTCCCACCACCACCCGACCACAATGACAATCCACCCCCTACCTGACCTTTCCATTTTTCTACCTTTTTAGCTATTCTAGGGCACACTACATTATGTTTCAACATCATTTCTCTCCTTTTAACAATCCTATTCATGCAATATAATCTAAGTCCTTTTAGACACCCTAGTTTCACTCTAGCCTTAAGAATTTTGCTATTAAATACCTCACAATGGTTATTGACATACATGTCACTTTTGCATATGGTCTGAAAATGAGACCTACTCCACTGAGTAGGTGGCTTAGGAGCTAACCATTCATATTCACTCTTATCTTTCTTTTTTTAACACCTCCATTGCCTTTTGAAAGACACGGATTTGTAGCTTTGGCAGCATTTCAAACCAATTTTCTTAATTCAGAGCCTTTATGTTTTTGCCAAAAGTTCCTATATAAATGCATAACATAATGTCTGTGTTCAGCACTTGGGACCACATCTTCTAAAACATTAATCAAACCCTGGGGACAAAGAGGTAATTTATCAGAAACATGCAATCAATGTAATAATTGATGGAATAAAATATATATAAATGGAGAGATGTTTATACCTTTTGTTTATCTGAAATGAATGTCCAGCCTCCATCATTTGCAATCCCAAGATCTTCCACCAGCAAGTTCATAAACCACACCCAAGACTGAGTGTTCTTAGATTCAACAATGGCCCAAGCAACTGGCCACATCCCATTGTTTGGGTCAACACCAACTATAGTCAATAACTGACCCTTATATGGTCCTTTGAGAAAACAACCATTAAGCCCCACCAGTGGTCTACACCCCAATTTAAATTCTTCTTTTAGTGGCTGCAGACAGACATAAAATCTCAAAAATCTGCCTAAGTCTTGTCCCTGCTCTCTTCAAGACACAAGTACTCCCAGTCATGACTCTTCTAAGCTTTGCAGCATAGTCCAAAACCAATCCATACTCCTCCTCAGCACTCCCTTCAATGTTTGTCATTGCTCTTTTCAGAGCTCTGTATATTAGGCTCCTTTATAATCCAATATCCAAGTCTTTAACTACTTTAGTATAAAACTGATCTAATCCCCATGTTGGAATCATCCGAAGATCATCTTCATATTTTTTGGCAATCCACTCTGCATTTATACAATAATTATCCCACTCTCTGCAACAAGTATGCACTTTTTGTAACCTAGTGATTTCAAATGTGAGCTCTCTTTGCACCTTTGCAGCATAAAAGTACCATGTACATGGCTCCACACACTTTACATAGATCTTATATGACAGGTTCTTGAAATACACCTTCCTTGTTTGATGCCATGATTTCTGATTGTTGCCCTCACTTCAGTGACATTGGTAAATGTCATTCCCAACTCAAACTTTGGATCCTCTATGACACCTTCCCTAAATTCTGGATACCCTTTATGTTTTTGTTCAGGTGGTTTAGGGTCAAACTCATCAACCCTAGGCATCCTTTCCACATCAGAGTCATCTGACTATGATGAAAATCCTGGTTCATGTGGATCTTCTTGTGAAGTTTGGGTTTTTACAGTTTGTTTTCCCTTCCCTTTGTTAGTGGAAAATCTTGTTCCTTTTCCTTTGCCTTTGCCTTTCTGTGTTACAGTTGCACCCTTCCCTTCCCTTTGTTAGTTGCCCCATCCTCAGTCCCCCTAGTCTGATCACTCTCTGCCCCATCTTCAGTCCCCCTAGTCTGATCACCATTTGCCCCATTCTCAGTCCCCCTAGTCTGATCATCCTCTACCCCATCTTCAGTCCCCCCCAGTCTGATCACCCTCTACCCCCTCCCCAAATTCATCACTCTCAGTCCCCCCCCCAGTATGATCACCCTCATCCCCCTCCCCAATTACATCATCCTCTTCATCCTCATTTGATTCTCCCACAGAACTATCCACATACCTTTTATCAGTTGACTCTATTTCATCATCCCCAATTGATATCAAATCTCTGCATTCATTAATATTATCACCTTCAACTTCAAAGTCAGCTTACTCTCCCACAGGTCTAATCACCTCCAAATATATTTCAATTAGTCCTAAAAGGGATAAGCAAACAAATTGTTAAAACATCATCATTTTCTAACTCCCATAATCCCCTCTCCATATCAATTGAATATAATGGAACTTTAGGTGTCCAACTTGATATCCTAACTCATTCCTCATGTTACATATGTCAAGTAAAGAGATGTAATCAGGATGACAGAAATCAAAAAAATTAAAAGTACCTCCCACGTACTTTTTATGTGGGCTCTCTTCAAAGTGTCCACCATGAAAAAATTTGACTGTAAAATACTCCTTATTGCTTGCATAGCGACAAACAAAAAGTAAATACTGTCAGTTAAATGTGTGGACCACATCATATTTAATTGACTAAAATCCAAAAATTTTAAGAAAAGAGTAAAGAATCTTATATTTGATCATCAAAAGGGTCCACTACCCAGCTGTATACTATTCAATGATGGATACCATTCCAGTTTACAACAAAAAGAAGTCAATAAACTACATAAAAACACAATAAACTACAAAAAGAACACAGCAAGGCGACACCAACCCATTATTCAAGATATTCTTTGAAGTACTTACGGTATTCTGGGACACCCTTCACTCCATAAACATCATTGTCTTCTGAATCCTTCAAGAATCGCGAATCACTCATTGTTCCACTTCTCCTTCAAATCGCGAACCCTAGCCCAACTGATTTGGGGATATTTGTCTGATAACCAACATGAGTAAATATCCGGTGTAAATGTAACTGTAATTTGCAATAAATGTAAACTACCAAGCTTACCCCTATGTAATAAACATAATTACAGCCTTAGCCGGTCACTTTTGACCGGTTAACTGATGAAAGTATGCTTTCTGTTACGTTTAATTGAAGTTTGGGGTGTACTTAGACACCTTTTTTAGTTTGGGGTGCAAAAGTCAGCATGAGTGTAAAGTTTGGGATGCTAATTGTCTTTTAGTCGAACTTTATTAGTCTCGTATTGGTTAGTGCTTTATAGTGTGCCAGGAACATGTTACAATTCACAATGAAGAATTTGCATATGGACAATGGAAACATGGAGTCTATAAATTAATACTCGATAAATTAATAATCTCTCTAAAATAATATTTTTTTTTTCCAGTCTTGACTTGGGTTAATGGGATAAATTAATAATTTTGATAAAATAATAATTTTTAAAAAGACCCTTATATAAATATATGGTCCCATCAAAATCATAAATTAATAATTCTTTTAAATTACAAATATATCTAGGGTAATATTGTAAAATAGGATTCTATTCTCGTTTGTTTTGTCTTGTAATTCAAATCTAATTGAATTTCATTCTTAATTTTTTTCATTGCGTCCAAAAGTTCAAGTGTTGCATTCTCGAATTGTAATAAAAACTTTTAAAAAGTTGTTGACGCTATGAGTGCTTCCTTTTGCGTTATTGGCTCCAAAGGTATTGTATTATCCTCACAAGTGTGATACATTAATTTAATAAGTATGATACATTGCATCAAAAAAATATATGATATAAATATCAATAAAATGAAATAATTTTAATGTAATTAAATTTATGTTCACCGAATAGAAAAACACTCTTTAAATTAATAAATTATTAATTTATCGATTAAATAATAACTCTCTAAATTAATTAAATTTTCTAGTCCCAATAATATTAATTTATAGAGGTTCTACTGTATGTACAAAACACAAGACTAGATGTCTGTGAAGTACGGCTTTGTCATACCTGTCAAATACCTGTGCATTTAAATTTTATTGACATGTCCATGTTTCCAAGACACAAGGTTAATAAGATCTCATTATTCTTCTATGTTTTCTTCCTTTTGATGTAATGAATCTTGTAGTTTTCATTTTTTAATGTCTGCTTGCAGACTTACAAGGATTTTCTGTAATTCTCGTGTTCTCCCTCACAATTCTCATGCTCTACTTTCTTTTATTCCTTTGCCTTAGTGCTCTGTATTTATAAATATACGGTTTGGTCACAATCATGATTTTTGTCCTACTTATAAGTGAAGTTATTTTTATTCTCTAAATTTTTTTGCAAAAAAAGATTGTATTTTTTAAAATTATTGTTCTATTGTTCTTGGTAGCCCTTTAGTACTCTATATTTTTGCTATATGGTAGGAACTCTAATATTCAAGCCACATTTGATTTCAGGGTAATCCATCCGAGACAAATTCACTTGTCGAAGCACAAGCTGGACTGAAGTTGGTAGGAAATTCTCTGAGTGAGAAATCTGATTGTTTTAATGCTAAACTAAGCGAGAAAAGTCCTACAGGCACTGCTATTCATTCTGAGCCAAGCAAGTCTTATTGCCCTAAAAAGCAGGTTGTGTCATTTATATGGGCTGTTTGCAGGAGTATTATTCCTCCAGATTTACTTGGAACACTTGAGACTCGGAGAACTCTAAGGAGGAACATATCAAAGCTTCTTCGGCTTCGAAGATTTGAGAAGTTTTCTTTGAAGCTGAGTATGCGTAAGTTGAAAGCATCAAAGTTTCCCGTACTATCTAATAAACATGCTTTGTGCTATTTGAATTGTCGTTCGGAAAAAAAATAAGGAAGGGGAGAATGCAGATTTGTGTATGGGATGCAATATCATTGATGACACCACTCATGTTCTGAGACGGAACATATTTGAACACTGGATCCTTTGGCTCTTTTCCTGTTTTGTAGTACCATTAGTGCGTGCCAACTTCTATGTCACCGAAAGTGAGCATGGAAAACAAGAAGTATTCTATTATCAGCAGTCAATGTGGGAGGAGTTCATTAATAGAGGCATCACTTATTTCATTGATCAGGGATCTCATTTATTAAATGACGCTTCTGTTAAAAAAGTTATTTGCAATAGAATATTTGGTTTTTCAAGACTCAGATTTCTTCCAAAAGCTACTGGTGTAAGGCCACTAGCAAATCTGAATGCACCATCAAGACTTCGTCTAAGACCTTTGAGGAATGACAAATATAAGAATTTCATGTCTGTGAATGGTGTTCTTCGTGATTTGCACGCTGTTTTGAAAAGTGTACATTTCGAAGAACCAAAGAACTTGGGATCATCCGTCTTTGATTATAATGATGTCTATAGAAGTCTATGCTCTTTCTTGTCAATCCTGAAGAGTGGATCAAGTGCCATGACAGGTTTATTCATTGTCATTGCCGATGTATCAAAAGCTTTTGACTCTGTGAATCATGATAAATTGCTTAGTGTGATGAAAGATATCATATTTAGTGATAATTATCATCTGGAGAAGTTTCAGAGTGTAGTCTGCGGAAAGAAAGCTTTGTACGTTCGTGACAAAATTATTGTTGGACATCAAGATATCAGCACTAGGTCTACAGAATCTACATCTGCAGTTACTGTTCGTTTGTCAAACTGTGTTCTTGTTAATAAGGTATATAATTTGAGTCACTTTTGCTGGAATATTCTTTCTAATTTTTAATTTTTAATTTTTACAGTTTTCTTTATGAAATGTTATTGTATGTTGTGTTCGTGCATGTGTAATTCCTTTTACTAATAGTATTCACAACGTGATACTTTCAGTTTCGTTATTACAGTTATTTGTCACTGACAATTGGTTATTTCTTTGGTTCCCTGTTTTGTTGCTTGCTGATCCTATGTTTTAATAGTATAAGATTTACAACTATGGTGGATATCTATAAATAGTATATTTATGTTTCTTTTATTTTCCATGCATCTATACACGGTTCTCATTGATGTAAACATCATAAATATAATATCTGATCTTTGGTTGAGAGGATATACCACCATCATTTAGCAAATCATTATGCTGAGTATGTATAACAAATTTAACTGGTCCAAGAAAAAAAACCAAGTTACAATGCTCGACTTGATATGGTTTGTATTATTTCCATTAATGTTCCTCGAACTTTCTAGAGTCATCACAGATGTAGCATGAAGCGGCATACCTGATCCTCCATTAAGAAGTAAACTCTTTTCAACATTTACCAATGTTCCAAGGAATTGGCATGAGAGGAAACAGATATGAGTCTAAATGAACTAAGCAAGTATGACAGCAGCAAGTTCTTGGCAAAGAACAATTTCCTGTGCATACCATCTTGTGAAACAGCTTTCTTGCAGAGAAGCTGAAATGTTTTTAATCAATTAGTTTTTTAATATTGCAGGAGTGGAGCAGAAATCTGAACAAGGAAAAGCTTCTTTCCACGCTAATTGAGCACGTGAAGAAAAATGTCCTGCAATTTAATAATAAATTTTACTTGCAAAATGTTGGTATACCCCAAGGAAGTATTTTGTCTACTCTTCTCTGCTCGTTTTACTACGGCCACATGGAAAATAACGTACTCTTTCCATTTCTTGGGAAGATTTCTGAATCTGACAAAAGTGTTCAACGGGAAATTGTTATTTAGATGCTTCTAATGCTGCAGATAGCTTTACGGATGCCTCTTCAGTATCTCCCAAGTATATGCTACTTAGGTTTATTGACGATTTCTTGTTTATATCCAACTCAAAGAAGCATGCTCAAGGTTTTTCTCGAGGTTACGAAGAGGAATCTGGGAGTACAATTGCAATATGAACGAGGAAAAATTTGGCTTGAACTTTGATGATGGACAGAGATCAAAATATCAATCAAGCAGGTTTTATGTAGGTGAAGATGGTGCCTCATTTATGCGGTGGTGTGGTTTGTTTATTAACTGTTGCACTTTAGAAGTTCAGGCGGACTACACAAGGTACATTTACTTAATTCTTTCCAAGTAACTTTATTATAGGAGTTGATATATGAATATATATTGCTATAGAATGGGTGTGTTATCTTCTACATCAGTTCTGTATACAATGTGAAACCCTTTAAGTATTAGCATATACACTTCTTAGATTGAACATATACTCTTGAAGAATTCTATAGAAGGCTGAAGAAAGATTGTTTCCAAAAGGGGTATTTATGTGGTTTTTGGGCCGATGCAAATTCATAAGTGGACTTGTACTCTATGTTTCTAATAGGTAATGTGTTGTTTATTCCTTATTTTCTTTTATTCTGTTTAGCTATCTAGCGCTGTTTGGTAATTTGAACATTTGGATATTAGTATGGGCTGTAGTAGTAAGTTTGTATTTGAGTCTTGGTTATGTACTTTGGATAATAAGAAGAGAGCTTATAGAGTGTGAAGATCTTGGAACAGCTTGTAATTCAAGTATTCTTGGTCCCCAAGTTTGTTGGTCCCAAGCTTGAGTTTTATATAAAACCATGTAATAGCTGTATTTCAGAGTGAATGAATGAGATGAAGAAAATATCTTGATGTTCTGTGTGTTTCTTGAAATGAAGAAAATATCTTGATATTCTGTGTGATTCTCAAGGACCATAGGTGGTGTGATACCTAGATTATGTGTCCTCTTTTAGTTTCTGCCTCTTCTTGTTTATCTATATTTTCTGTATATTAATTTTATGATTGGTGCTTTAATTCTTTAAGCTGATCTTAAACTCTCTCTCTAAATAATAAAGGTTAACACCTAATTAGTTTTTATACAAAAGAGTGACAATTAGTTTTTACATATAATTATTTTTAACATTAATTTGAAGATTATTATTTGAATGAAAAAGTTGCGGTTAAGTGTCTTAGACTAACCTTGTTATGTTAAAAAGAAAAAGAAAATAAAAAATAAATGGAGCTCTCATTTTCGGTGGAAGCCTTATGTTCTATTTAGTAATTTAGATTCATGGTTATGGGACATAGAAGAAACAGATGTTGGGAACCTGTGTGGGTATATATGCATGACCAAATGAATGGAACTGCTTGTACATATATACATACATACATATACATAAACATATACATATATTCAAGAATATTTTGCTGTGAAATAAACCAATTTAGCTGATTAGCTCTATTTGTTCGTTTTCTCTTTAAATGTAACTCATTCATTCTATCATATCAGGTATCTGAACTCCCACTTAAGTTCTACTCTTACTGTGTGTCCTGGCAAGATGACCAAGGTCACAAATTGAAAGCAAAGTTATGTGCTTATCTGCGACCCAAATGTCATCCCATATTCTATGATTCAAATATCAATTCAGCAGCTGTGGTCAGATTAAATATATATCAAGCTTTTTTGATATGTGCAATGAAGTTCCATTGCTATGTTTGCGAAATATCTGGCATCTGCATATTGGAACCAAAATCATACTTGGATTTTATCTGCAGTTCTTTGAGGTATACTATTTATCATTTTTCCTTTGTAACTAGTTTGTAACAATAGCTTAGTACTATTTTATTGACAGAAGCATTTTCTTTTATTTATTTTATAGGTAAAAACCCTTGGTTCTCGTAGAAAACAGTCAACCAAAATTTACTTCTGTAGATACATTAAGATATCTGTCTGACTTTTTTGTATATTTAACTTATTTTTAGAAAACAGCAAACCAAGATTTATTTTAGTTTTTTTTGTATAATGATAAAGTATCGACTAAAAAATGATCAAAAATGCTTCAATAAATTTATATATTTTTTGTTACAATTTTTTTTTTTTTTAATTTAATTTTTTTACTGGCTT
Organism: Panax quinquefolius; assembly: GCA_020205615.1. Lineage (NCBI taxonomy): Eukaryota > Viridiplantae > Streptophyta > Magnoliopsida > Apiales > Araliaceae > Panax > Panax quinquefolius. Next base: position 65,162,000 of record CM035166.1, on the reverse strand, counting down.
GCTGGCTTTAACTCTATTATTTGCGGAATTATTAGGTACATGAACCATCTCATAAATAAAAGAATGAAATCTATGCGTATTGATTTCAATTTGCATCCGGTTCTTGATGTCAAGAGGGGTGAATGATTCACATTCTTCCGTAATTTGGAAAATCAGGTATTAGATGTGTAGAGGGGCAGTAGATGGGTTTTGGAAGTCTTCTGTAATTTGGAAATTCTGACCATTTCCCATGGATTTTGATCTTTGGATGAAGAGTCTATGCTTGAGCACTTGTTTAGATTTGCAAGCATAATAGTTGTAATTTCATTTCTGGAATGAAGAAATGCTTTTAGGTAAGGCTTAAATATAATTTACTAGTCATATTTCAGTTGGGTGATTCAACTTTCAATTTTGCCAATTAAATGATTAACTATTAATTTTTTCAATTTTCGTTCAATTAAACTCACCACGTCAGAAATTGATGACATGGATCCCTAAGTAGGCCATCTTCAGCTCACTTCGGTAATTCAACTTTCAATTTTATCAATTAAATGATTAAACTATTATTTTTTTCTTTTTCGTTCAATTAAACTCGCGTACGTCGAAAATCACGACGTGGATCCCTAAATGAAGCCATCTTCAGCTTATCTGTAATTAAAAAAAAGATTTTTTCAAATATCTTTTACACATTTATTATACATTTGAGGGTAAATATGTCCAAACAAATTATATACCATTAAAATTAAAAAAAAAATCAATCCTTAAATCATCAAAAACACAATTCTCTTTAAATAATTCAGATCAAAATCATCACCATCGCAAAAAAAAATAATAAATAAAAAAATAATTTAAATAATTTCATCCAAACTCCTCTATCTGCTAAATAAGATCTAAGGAACCCATTGAAATGGATTAATGTCGGAGCTTCATAACTGATATCAAATAATAAATGAATCATTTCTTATTTAGCTTTACTAATGATTTGTCCCGAAACAAAACAACACTCCTCAAAGAAATCTATCATCTATCACGACTCTCGTTTGATCCTCAATGGCTTCTCCAAAGAGAGCAAGTCATCTCCAAAAAATAAGTAGGATATGTGAGGGAAACAACTAAACCATCCATAATCAAAATCAATTTCACCCAGATCTAATAACCATCCTGGCCGGAACGAGAGATTGAAGAAGTTAGGGTCTATCGCCACATGAACAAGCCCAGATCTCTCAGATCTCGTCGACTGCGAAACATTTATAAAGCCCAGATCCGTCTCAAGAATAAAAGGAGAAGAAGAGAAGATTCGTCGGTTACCGTGACATGTACCGCCGCTGGTTATCATCACTACCGACGTTAGCTCTGTACTCGTATTCTTCTTCATTCTTCTTTTCATATCTTTAGATCTGAGTTTATATCTTCTTCATATCTTTAGCTCTGTACTCGATTCACTTTGGGTTTTGCAATGAGAAGAGAAATAGGTCCCTCAATTAGTTTTCAATATGTATATTGCTATTGTATTGTACACTCAAAGATGGTCCCTCAATTAGTTTTCAATATGTATATAAGTAGAATATGTAGGCTTTTTTCGATTCAGTTTGGGTTTTACTTTTGATCTGGATTGTTATTGTTTTGAAGTTTTGATTTATTTAATTTGTCTGAATGTATGGGTTGTTACTATTTTACCCTCTATTATATTAGAATTGTTTAATTCATAATTAAAAACTATTTTTTACACACATCATTTATATATAATTCATGAGATAATCGCGTTAGCGATTTACGAATTCAGCGTATTTAATTTGTTGAAATTGAAAAAAATTAATAGTTCAATCATCTAATTGACAAAATTAAAAGGTGAATCACTAAAGTGGAATATGCCTTATAATTTCGAGTACTAAATAATATTTAAGCCTTTAGGTAATTGATCACAATGACTAAAATGTACCTTCTTTTTTTGGCAATGCGTGCTGTGATGCCCCAAACCGTGTAATCATCGATTATAGAACTTGATGCTCACGATACAATATACACCATCATCTAACTAAGAAAACCTTAACAATAAGGAGTAATAATATTATCTATTACATAATTATTCAAAATAAAATCTCAAGTCTTTACAACCTTAAAACATACTGGAACTTAGTCTTAGCGTTTATCGCTACAATACACATATGCGGAAATAATTATTTTATTACATCCATTAGCATCACTTCATCTTGGATTTTCCCTTGTCCTTGCCCGAACCCTCAACCTTCTCATCCTTAACTGAAAGGTTTAAACAAGAATGAGCACAAATTGCCCAGCAAGTGTACGAAATAAATGGAAAATATACATCAGGATAAAGGCATTTGAATTACTAGATCTCAACAGTTGAAAGATTATCAAGTGTTAAAGAAGAACATCAAGAATAAGAATTTAAGAATTTTCAATATCATACTAAGGGGTGTAGACTGTAAATGTAAGACCCCGAAATTTTTTTAAATAAAAAGGAATTTCCTTTATTTATTATTTTGAAATAGTAAGGGTTGATTTGATTAATGTGGATAGTTAAGGGTTTAAATCGCAAATATTTCAAAATAAGCAAGTGGTTATAAAATATTCATTTTTATCGGGAATATTCGTTTGGTCGTGAAAAATATTAAATCTTTTCGAGGAATATTCGTGCGACGACCTGCAAACCATGTGTGGGCCCATGAAAGCGATTGGATGAGGAAAACGACAAAGTTTGGGTGGTTATAAATAATAGCGTAGTTATTCTGATTAAAGATCGTTGGAATACCCGTGGTTAAAATACTGATGTCTGCTGGCATGGTTAAAGAAGACACCAGGTATTACATATGATGATTGTTGAATTATTGATTAAATGCGTAGAAGAAGCACTACTCAATAATTGTTACGAGTTAATTCTTTCAATAGTTTATTTTATTGATTCAATAATTGCTGCGTTGGTATTTTATATTATTCTTTGTTTCAATAATTGTCATCGCACGATATTTCCATTATCGGATCAATAATTCATATTATTTGAATAATATTATTAGATAACATTATTGACAATGTCTAGAAAGTTACATCTACAGGAGAGGTTTGGTCACCTAATTGCGCCAAGAAGGAGAGATCCTTATTGGAAAGCCCCTCTTCCTGAAGCATTGCAGTGGTTGTCATAAATGTGATTCTGTAATATTATTTGTGAATAATTAATTATTGATTCATATGATAAGGAAATATTTATTTTATATGAATATAAATGATGGATTTATTTATGTGGTTATTAATGAAGGAATTAATCTTTGAGATGTTTTATTTGTATTTTGCCTGGATTGGAGGTATTAAAAGATCAAATCGGTGTTATTACGACTTTATTGTGTGAGTTATAATATTTAATCCGACCGTTGGATCGTTGTAATTTTTGGATATGTTATACATATATAAGTTGAGTATATGTCCACAAATTTTGAACCGCTTAAAATGAGCGATATAATTTAATATGAATTTTAAGAGGTGGGTGATTCGTAAATTAGGTTATAAATGATTTTGGTGGAAAATTCTAGAATTGGTGGGCCCCACTTGTGGTTGGTGAAAAAAATGTGCTGAATTTTATTTCAAATGTGGTGGGTGGCAATAGTAGCGGTAAAGCCATCGTGTAGTGGTCAAGTCTCGCCTTGGTAAATTTAACATTTTCCTATAAATAGAGGCTAAGTTAGAATTGAAAATCACACCGTAAACAAAGTTTTCTCTTTCTCTCTATATTATTGAGCGTATTTTGTGAGTATTTAGATACTTTGAGAGTTCTTTGTTGAACAAGTTTCATTCAAGATCACTTCCGACCTTTCCTTCCGGTCTTCGATTCTTTGAGGTAAGGGATATTATTTTTTTCAGAATGATATTATTTCTTCAATATCATTATCTTTGAAATGTTGATCTGAAATTTTATCAAATTTGGAACTTTTTCATGCTCGGGGTTACTATTCATGAGTTACTATTCACGAGTTACTATTCATGAAGTTACTATTCACGAAGTTACTATTCACGAGTACTATTCATGAAGCGTGAAGATGTTTTTGTGGAATTTCTATCTTTTGGTGTCGAGAGTTACTATTCACGTATCTATGCAGACTATTCACGTGATACTGCACTATTCAATCGAAAAATAAAATTTCTTCTTTTAAGTCCAAAATATCTATTCGGATACTAGCTTTGATTGTATCCATGTTTTGATCATTCTTGAATTTTACACCACTATGATTATTTTTGAGGTATTGTTGGACATGGATAAAACAAATTACTTAATCCTTAATCCTTAATCCTTGTCATTTTGTTTCAATTTGGATTCGTTCTTTAAAAATATTTTCATCATCCTCGCCTTAAATGATGATATTATTGAATATCTTTGGCCAGTAGTGGAAAGATGAATGATTTCAAGAATATCTTTGGCCCAGTAGTGCAAAGATGAACAGTGTTTAAATGAACACGACCGATGATGAATATCTTTGGCCTTTAGTGCAAAGATGAACAGTGTTGAGATGAACATGATCGATTGATGAATATCTTTGGCTGTAGTGCAAAGATGAATATTTGATTTGAGATGAATATTGATTGATGTTACAGGATAAAATATTGATGATGGACCGTTAAATTCATAGATTATAGTAGATTTCATTCTCTACGTAACTCTTCTATGAATTATTATTTCATTGCGAATATTGATCTGAAACTTGTTGTCTATCAGTATTCTATCAGATTTTTTCCTGTTGGAGACTAACGATAATTTGTTGTATATTATCTTAATCATAATATTCTTTACTGGGCTAGTTGAGCTCACCCTTTTCCTTATTGTTTCATTTTTCTTCTCAGGAGGCGAGAATGTAGCGAATACTAGTCGGGGTATGGAATGAAAGTTCTAGAGAGAGTTGTTTAGTAGTCCTCACCATTTTTGTAAAATAATGTATCAATAATTATGATGGGGATTTATTTGCGTGTGGATATTATCTAGATGGCAATATCTCGTATTTAAACTCACGAAGATATATTGTCGTATTTCACCTACATTTGTATTATTGAAGTTGTAGTTTGCTTCTTGTACCATGTATTTGGCGACTCAGAATGGGTGATGTGTATACCTATTTTGGGGGCGTCACAGTAAACGATCTCTGCAAGTACGCCAGGTGATCAGCCCATTGTACCCTACGTTGTGCACATGTATTAAGTTTAAAATGCATAAGCATAAATGAGACTATTTGCCCGACATCTGTTTTTCCGGTTCATTCGGGTTGTTCATCTTAGTAATCATGCGAGACCTCACCAAGGCAACTTGGATTGGTAAACATTCAAAAGCTTCGAAAGATGTGTTTTAAATCATTTTTCATCAATAATAACTAGCCGGAACCAAAGGCTAGGAACATACATAGAAACAGTTCTATGATGACATGAAACTTAAAAGCATAGCCGTTAAAATAATAATTGTTAGGTTTGTAATATTCAAGAACGCAATTAAATTGCATAAAAGTACAAAAAATTAAGCGTAAAAAATCGAGTTTAAAAAATTTACAAACAATATATCCGGATCACCCTTTATGCATAATTATTAATTAAACGAAAAGATAAAGAATAAAATCATACCCTTGAAGATCGAGCTTCCTCAAGTACAAGTTCACCTCCAAATCCTTTCGCTCAACTTGAATCCACCGGGGTTTGGTTCCATCCTTTGATCAACGTTAGCCACCCATATGTTTGGCCTCTAGAGGTGATCCACCAAGAAAAATAAAGATTCAAGAAGAAGGGTATTTGGCTAAACCCTAGTTTTTCTATCTCTTTAGAAAAAGAACGATTCTCCAACCAATTGGAATTATGTCGCCATCTAACCCTATCACCCGATATAAAACTCTCTTATAAAGATATCGGCAACCTTATTTAATAAAATAAGGTATTATTTAATTAAACTCTTTTTTTAATTAAATGGGCTCCTAAATCTTATTAGGGATAATTAATTAAACTCCTTTAACTAATTTTTCCTCCTAATCCTATTAGGAATAAATGAGAGTACTTATATTAAATTAATTCCTAAACTCTTTTAGAAATTAAAATAATAATAATTGTAATAATATTAATAAGACTCCTCTTATTAATTTATATTTAATATTTCTAAAATATTAAATAATAAATATTAAGCTATTTAATTTATTCTATCACCATAGATTAAATTAAATATACTTAACATATTATTACGATTATGCCATTAACTTCTTAAATAATTATTCTTCCTTTTATGGTGTGACCCTTTAGGTTTTCCATATTAAACCTAGGTTGTGAATAAATCAATTAAACAATTTAATCTTATTTAAATAAATAAATTAAACAATTAATTTATTTAAATAAATAATATTTATTCTACAATAGGATAAGCCTCCCTAGCGATCAACGACTTTTTCGGATAATATAGATTTCAACATTAATCATTAAAGAACCTTTGAGTAAATAGTTACCAGACAATTCAATCCTTCCACCATATAATTTCTCAATTAAATATAAGACATGGAATTACCGTCAAGTCTTATTTTATTTAATTATATGTATTTCGATCCTTAAATGCACAACTCCAAATAATGCAAATTAGAAACTCCTTTCTAATTTCATTCTTAATTGCCAATGACTACTTTGGGTTGTCATTTATCGAATCACATAGACATTTCTCTTCTTTTATTAGAAGTGGTAGATTCTTTATCGATCATACATTATCTCCATGTATAACTTATTATACCCAAGCATACCCTTTGATATACCCTAAGGGTCTTAAGGAATAAGTCAAAGTATAATTCATCATACACAAGATACTATGATGATCTCAAGTCCAAGGATTACTTGACTACTATCACTACAGAATTCCTATCGACAGCAAGTAAAACTCCATTAGGTATTCCTTAGCGAGCCATGTTTAGTGAACTTATTCTCTAATAAGCACCTATATACTTGCTTTAGTGTCTCCACACAAATGATCATGAGATCAATCATCCTTATCCAACGAGCAAGCACGTATGTACCAATCTATCCTGATTCACTAATCCCCAATTTAGTAATCCAATGATTGGGAACTATTTTAGTTTTAAGCTTTCTAAGAATTTAGATCTCATTAGAATGATCATCATCATTATTCTAAAAGCATTGCTTAAAACTATGGGTTTATCACATATTATAAAACAGTATCATGTAGATAATTAAAAGCCTTTAATAAATTAATACTTTTTATTAATAAATGAATAAGATTGTTACAAAGTATATGCTTTATCATCAAACATGATTGGCTTGTGTGCATACTACTTTCAATCTCCCACTTGCACTAAAGCCAATCGTCATGGTATCTTATACTCTTCTTCTCTAAGTGATGATTATCCTACTGTTGGATAAGCTTTAGTTAATGGATATGTAATGTTGTTCTTGAGAGTCCACTATCTCTATAGTGATTTCTCATCTTTCAATGATTCTAATAATCAAATGAAAGTGCCACAACACATGTTTAGATCCAAGATGAGACTTAGAACTATTCCTAGTTCTCAGAATGAACTTTTAATCCAAACAATCAACTTGCAGCTTCATTTATAGCTATATACTTTGTCTTTATCACTAAACCAAAGAACTCTTTCATTGCTTGGAACCTTTCCAATTCATGCACCACTGCTCAAGATAACGCTTTACCTTAAAGTGGATTTTTCCGTCATCTTGGTCTCATCTCGAAAAACTTGAGTCTCATAAGCCCTCTAGTTTTAATTTAGATCCACCATGAATATGATCACATCCTTAGTGCCTGCTTAAGCACTTTAAGATATTTTTCACGACTCATAGTGAACTTCTCCATAATATGACCGATCAACATCGTGTCTCAGATATTTCATTGCATACATGATTGTTACTCATGCGACTTCTCTTTTCGTGAGTCTGTGGGGACTATTAAGAGAGATACACTCCATAGCTCATCAACATGAAACATCTCTTGAGCTTGCCATGCTAAACGACTTTAGCATCAAATGAATATACATTCCTTGGGTTAAGTCGAGCATCCTCTTGAATCTATCTATATAGATTTTATCCCCAATTAAGATACTCTTCCCAAATCATTCATGGAGGAATGTTTAGACAACTTTATCTTTACCGATTGTAGCATTGGTATGTAATTCCTCATCCGTAGTATATATCAACATATAATACTAGAAATTCACGACGCCCCCACCGACCCTTTTGTACACACTAGAACTCTTACCTCATCGAATGTAATTCGGATCATCATCTTCTATGATGTGTACCTCATCATCATCATCCATGATGAATCCATACCTCCTAGGTATCTTTGGTACTATTCCGCATTTACGATTCTTTTGTAGTCTGAACAGTCTATCTATAGTTCCTCTTATTCGACTTATAGTGTTTTGTGGTTCTTGAACTCTTCAAGATCTATTATCCTCCCACTAGCCCTTCAATGATAAACACCTTTATCTTAGAAGGCGCGTGTTCGTAACAAACACCTTTTTCTAAGTAGGATTATAGAACATATACCCTAAACTTACTTTAGGATGTCCCACAAATCATGATTGTCAAATTTTGTCCCAAGCTTATCCTTTGAAACCTTTTCACATAAGTTGGACAAACCCCTTATCTTAACATACTTAAGATTAGGAATCCTCCCTGTCCATAACTTTATTGAGTCTTGGGGCCAGATTTTTGAGGTTACCCTTTTTCGTAGATATGCAGCCATTTCTAGGACATGACCCTTGAAGGATACTTTGGAATGTCGGTAAAATAATTATGGACCGCATCTATGTCCAACAAGGTACGATTTTTCCTTTCAAATACATCAATCAATTATTACGTATCGGGAGGCGTCCATTATGAGAAAAAACCATTTGAGATGATCTAGAAACTTATTGATCAAGTATTTATTCCTTGATCTAATCAAAGAATCTTAATACTTTGTCAATTTGTTTCACTTCAATTCTTTGAACCTTTCAAATAATTCACACTTGTATTTCAACAAATACATACATTCAACTCTTTGAATGATCATCTCCTTTTCTTATACTAGTTTGTTCAATTTACAAAATAATTTTCACATAAGTCAAGTATACAAAATCCATTAAGTAATCTTTCAATTTATATACGAAACATTATTATTATAAATAGAACAACAATTGTTCTTAATTATAATACCAAAATTTTATTGTCCAACAATAAAATGGAAATAATATTTCTAACAAGAATTGGAATACAATAACAACTTATCGACTTAATAGATTTGCCCATAGGCGTTGCTAAACTATAAGTTTCTATGGCTAATATGACAACCTTTGTTACATTTCCCACACATAGATTACTTATATTTGTTTAGCTTTCTACTTCTATTTGGTCCTTCATAAATCTATATTTATGATAACCAAAGCTCGGTATCCAATACCCAAGTAGAACCTCGACTTAAAGAAAAATTTATTTCAATCATGAACAAAAATCAGATTGTAATCAAAACTTCACTAAGCTTCTTTGGTTAGCCTCTCGCAAGATGCTTCTCGCAGCTTTCTTTCCAAAGTCCAGTGCTTATTGCGGTGGAAGCAAACTCCTTTGCTATCCGTGACGCTTTGTTCTTATTATCCTTTGTTTTTGCCTTTTCTATTTACCTTCTTTGAATCGCTTCTTCTTTTCGTAAGATCCTTTGGCCCCTACCAAGTAAGACTTGATCTTTCTTGTTTGAAAGTGACTCTCAACATTTTTCAATATGTTAAGCAAATCAAAGCCAAGGTGATATCTAGCTTGTTCATATGAAAAATTCACAACAATTGTGAAAGGAGTCCGGAGTGAGTGCAAGATCAAATCTTGGCTCAACTCTCCATCCATGACAAAACTCGTTATCCTAATTGATCAATCAAATTGATAATGTTTAGGACTTTTGTCTGTACTATAGTGCCATTTGCCATTCTAGTTCGGAAGAGCTCCTTAGATATCTCGATATCTATCGGTCCTACTTCCTCACCATCAACTACTTGATGTGCGGGAATATAGTAGGAGCATCCATAGTTTCATCTTGACGCCAAGCTCAATACTTCTGGGATGCGAGCATGATGCATTGAGCCAATCAGTGCATCATCTTGCCACTTTCTAAAAGTAGCAATCTCTTCCTCGAGGCATTATTCGCAACCATTGCGGGATAGGCGATTATGGACATAAGATAGCTTTTCACCATGAGAAACTATTCTCAAATTCCTTAACCAATCCATTTAATTCGGCCAAGTTAATTTAGCATCTAATATATTTCGCAGGATAGTAATTTAGACATTGTAAAAATCAGTAAATGAATATGTAATTAACAACATTTTAACATACATTCTTTTATTAATTACCAAAATAATTTAGGTCTTGTTTTAAATTGGTATCTCCCACTATTTTCTTCAAACTATATTACCCTCACTTATATAGTTCAAAGAAAATCTAATTAAAGATTTGCTAGTGAGAATAAAGATCCCATTTCAAATGTATATAGCCTTGTGGTGACACAACAAACTATATATAAATAAATAGGTAGACAACTTTTGTCAATTACATCACCTATGCAACTCATTTTTTTTTGCCTCTTAGATTATTTTGATCAAGTGGTGACACATCCGAATCAAAATTATCCAAGTTAAGTCCAACCTAGCACTCCATATATTCAAAAAAGAAAATATCATCCTTGTGGTGACACAACAAAACAATATTGTTCAATTTTCTTTATAAGCATCAAATGTGATAAATTAACATCTTAAATACTTAATACTTGCCTTGTGGTGACACAACAAACTCATATTAAATATTTAATACTCTATTAATTTTATCATGCTAGAAAGGCGATGTTCGATATTCCAAATATCTTTGAACGCTTAGGACTTAATATAAAAAAATGAGGGGTTTGTTATTAATTTGTCTCATCTTGTTTAGCGCTTTCATTTACATATATATATATAAAATATCGCGTCATATTAATGAACATGCGAAGCATGTTTGCATAATATATGATATATATAGTATAAGCATGCACATATAGAATACTATATTCTACTTTGGATTGATTATGGACTTTTATTCTAGTTTGGTTCACTAGAGCCACCAAGTGAACCAAAAGGTCAAACCCTAGGGGTGCAAGAAATAATATTTAAATATAACTATTACATTTAAACCCTGCTCCATTACAAACGGGTCTTCAAACGCCTCTTGCCCTGATCTCCAATTTTTCAAAATTAATTCTAACTATTCCTATTACAAAACTATTTTCTTCAAACTATTTAAAATAAATAGAAACCTTGATCGCAAGCGAAGGGAAGTACATAGGAGGAGATAGAATTTACATTAAGAAAAATTAGAGAAGACGCAGTCACGCAGAAATTCCCCATTAATAAAACCCATACATTCATGCATCCAACTAAAATAAAATCCAATCATATTGGGTCAATAGTCCATAATCAATCCCATTTATTATCATACACATCACCATATGCATCAATAAATAATATTCATCTTATGAATAATAAACATTTAATATATATATTGATATCATTTAATGGGCAAATTTAGTTAGTATAAAATCTATTTTGAATCAAAATAAACTCCTTTATTTTAATCCAAATTTAAATCAAAATAAAACTATTTTATTTTTAATTTATCCAATTTTGAATAAAACAAACTATTTTATTTTAATCAAAATCTTTAATCAAAATAAACTCCTTTATTTTAATTAATTATGGAATCCAATTCCATGTATATATATAAAAAAAAAATTATTAAAGGAAACACGAAATCTTTTCCTATTCACAAATAAACTCCTTTATTTTGAATAATATGAAATCTTATTTCATATTTAAATAAACTCTTTTATTTAAGGAAACACGGATTTTCTTTCCTATTCACAAATAAACTCCTTTATTTTGAATAATATGAAATCTTATTTCATATTTAAATAAACTCCTTTATTTAAGGAAAGACGATTCTTTTTCATATTCACAAATAAACCTTTTATTTTGAATAATATGAAATCTAATTTCATATCAAAATAAACTCCTTTATTTAAGGAAAAATAGAATCCAATTTCAACTCTAATTAGTTATCTTGAAATCCAATTCCAACTCTAATTAGTTAGCATGAAATTCTAATTTTAAAATTAAAATAAATCTTTTCATTTTAAGATTAAAATAAACTTTTTTTTATTTTAAAATTAAAATAACCTTTATTTTAATAATAAAATTATTAAAATATATATATTATTGCATCCATGATTTCCTATAATATATATATATATATATATATATATATATATATATATTTCCGATTCCCTGATAACCATATATTCAACTAATCGATAACGTGGTCATCCTTTTCAACTTTTAACCAATGGGATCTCATGAATCAAGTTGCTAACATTTCAGCTACATAGAATATATATCTATTATATATATATATATATATATATATATATTATAAAATCATGTCACTCTAACAAAAGCCACGCTCAATTTTTTTTTTATTTGCACCCCAATTGACTCACTTGTTAATCCTGGGCATTCCTTAAAAAAAAATTAGCCATTTTTTTTTTTAAATTTTATACAATTAAATTATGCATAATTAAATTGTTCTAAACACATATCAACATACATATCAAATCAAACAATTAATAATTAGCATAAAGGTTTGGCTCGATGCCACCGTTAGGTTTGTAATATTCAAGAACGCAATCAAATTGCATAAAAAAGCTAAACGCGTGGAAAGATCGTAGTTTAAAAAATTTACAAAACAATATACCCGGATCACCCTTTATGCATAATTATTAATTAAACGAAAAGATAAAGAATAAAATCATACCCTTGAAGATCGAGCTTCCTCGTATAAAGTTCACCTCCAAATTCTTTCGCGCTCAACTTGAATCCACCGGGTTTGGTTCCTTCCTTTGATCAATGTTAGCCACCCATATGTTTGGCCTCTAGAGGTGATCCACCAAGGAAAAATAAAGATTCAAGAAGAAGGGTATATTTGGCTAAACCCTAGTTTTTCTATCTCTATAGAAAAGAACGCATTTCTCCAACCAATTGGAATTATGTCAGAAAATCTAATATCCGATATAAGACTCTCTTATAAAGATATCGTAGTAACCTTATTTAATAAAATAATTGGTATTATTTAATTAAACTCTTTTTAATTAAATGGGCTCCTTAATCTTATTAGGGATAATTAATTAAACTCCTTTAACTAATTTTCCTCCTAATCCTATTAGGAATAAATGAGAGTACTTTATATTAAATTAATTCCTAAACTCTTTTAGAAATTAAAATAATAATAATTGTAATAATATTAATAAGACTCTCTTATTAATTTATATTTAATATTTCTAAAATATTAAATAATAAATATTAAGCTATTTAATTTATTCTATCACCATAGATTAAATTAAATATACTTAACATATTATTACGATTATGCCATTAACTTCTTAAATAATTATTCTTCCTTTTATGGTGTGACCCTTTTTGTGCTCTCCATATTAAACCTAATTGTGAATAAATCAATTAGAATAATTTAATCTTATTTAAATAAATAAATTAAATAATTAATTTATTTAAATAAATAATATTTATTCTACAATAGGATAAGCCTCCCCAACGATCAACGACTTTCCGTATAATATAGATTTCAACATTAATTATTAAAGAACCTTTCGAGTAAATAGTTACTGCATAATCCAATCCTTCCACCATACAATGTCCCAATTAAATATAAGACATGAAGATTCACAAGTCTTATTTTATTTAATTATATGTATTTCGATCCTTAAATGCATGTAACTCCAAATAATGCAAATTAGAAACTCCTTTCTAATTTCATTCTCTTACCAAGGACTACTGGGTTTTCATTTATCGAATCACATAGAGACATTTCTCTTCTTTTATTAGAAGTGGTAGATTCTTTATCGATCATACATTATCCCCACGTACAACTTATTATACCCAAGCATACCCTTTGATATACCCTAAGGTTCTTAAGGAATAAGTCAAAGTATAATTCATCATACACAAGAATACTATGATGATCTCAAGTCCAAGGATTACTTGTACTACTATCACTACAGAATTCCTATCGACAGCGCAAGTAAAACTCCATTAGGTATTCCTTAATGAGCCACGCTCAAAGAACTTATTCTCTAATAAGCACCTATATACTTGCTTTAGTGTCTCCACACAAAATGATCATGAGATCAATCATCCTCATCCAATGAAAGAAGAACGTATGTACCAAATCTATCCGGATTCACTAATCCCCAATTTAGTAATCCAATGATTGGGAACTATTTTAGTTTTAAGCTTTCTAAGAATTTAGATCTCATTAGAATGATCATCATCATTATTCTAAAAGCATTGCTTAAAACTATGGGTTTATCACATATTATAAAACAAAGATCATGTAGATAATTAAAAGCCTTTAATAAATTAATACTTTTTATTAATAAATGAATAAGATTGTTACAAAGTATATGCTTTATCATCAAACATAATTGGGCATGTAAGCATACTACTTTCAAATAACCGAATAACCATTGAAAAGCTTGCAAGATAATTGGAGTTTGTATGACTTTTCAACGAAGAAACTTGCACGAATAAATAACTAACACAAGTCCAATACTTACCCTTACTGTGATAATATTAGTAAGGATTTAATAAATACCCAAAAGAAATTAGGGTTAGGAAACTTGCCTGATAATCCTGCTACAATTAACGCTAGCGATTAACCTTCACATAACCTAATCACACGTGTCTCGTTAATCACCATTCATACACAATCTAGTTTGAAGTAAAAGGGTCTCCTATTGGATATGCTATAAACATCATAATAGAATATATTTAGAAAATATATGCCACCCATTTTAGATATCATAGGCAGCCCAAAACAGAACTTAAAAATGCCCAAACATAACAGTTTTTACATTTTTTTTCTCAACTTTACCATACCTCGCTAAAATAGTCATAACTAATTCTTTTTAAAACATTTTTGAGCGATTCTTGTGCCCACGCGAAGCTAACTTCTGGGGCTACAACTTTCGTTCATGGACCATCTTCAAATTTCAAGCACAAAATTCCAGAAAATCCGTGCAAGGAGACTGCTCCGAATTTGTTGGACAGATTTGACGCAACTACTTTGAAAAGTCATAACTCCTTGCTCCGAAGTCAGAATTAGTCCGTTCCAGAGTCTATGGAAAGCTTATTCAGTGAACTATAATAACCCAAAAGCCCAAAATTTTTTGGAAACTGTAGCTAGTCCCGAATTTGTCCTTAGGGTCAGCAGTTCACAATTTTTTTTTTCCGGTTTCTAACATGTTTATTTCTGCGACCTTACGATTTTTATATCTCACTCAATATAGCTTCAATCCGAATGAAATTTGGACATGTTTTACCTCATGCTACATACTATTTTACAAAATTATTACATGCAACAAATGGATTTTCTAAGACATGATTTCGAGTGACCAAAAATCCTGAAAAATCATGCAAACTAGTTTAACCCAACTTTTGAGAAAATCATGATTTTGATTCTAGCATGCCTGGGTTTGATACCTATTATCCAGACCACTTCCAATAACATATATATATACATGTTACAACAATTCATTTCTCTAACTTTTCATGTTTTGATCAAATTAGCAACTAAGAGGCATAATATCAAACACTTAGCATGCATGGCATAACTCTTTGGATTTTTAAAGCATACATGGCATGATTTGTCCAGAACTTATGTTCTTGTTACACCATAACAATCATACCACAATTACACAACATCACACACTCCAAAACAAACCATTTATAAAGGTCTCCTATGCATATTCTCTCATAGTTTTGGAAGAACATAGAGAATGAGTTCATAGCTTACCTCTTTGGCGAATTCCTCTTGATTTAATCTGTTAGAGACTCACTCCTTGCTTGCTTAGACTCTCCAAAATCTCCGTAAATCACCACAACATCTATTACTCTCAATTTCTCTTTCTTTTTGTTCTTGGTGGAATTTTTGCAAAGTGAAACATTTTTTTTTTGGTGTATATATATATATATAACTTGATAGAAATTTTCTCAAATTTCTTCATAAGACCCCAACTTATTATTAATGAAATTTAATTTTTTCTATTTATTATTTTGAAATAGTAAGGGTTGATTTGATTAATGTGGATAGTTAGGGTAAAATACGCAAATATTTCAAAATAAGCAAGTGGTTATAAAATATTCATTGTTGTTTGGGGAATATTCGTTTTGGTCGTGGAATATTCAATCTTTGTCGGGAATATTCGATGACGACGCAGCACCATGTGTTGGCCCCATAACGAAAAGCGATTGGATAAAGAAAACGATAAATATAAGTTGTTTAAAAATAACAAATAGTAGTTGTTATCGTTATCTTGTTAAAATACTTTCGGTGGTTAAAACACGAGTGAAAGCGGTATTGCACCAATTATTGATTCTTCTACGTAAGAAGGCACTACTTAATAATGGTTACAATAATTTACTTGCTCAAGATTTTATTTTATTGATTCAATAATCACGCGTTGATATTTTATATTACATTATTTCAATAAATTGTCATTACACAAGATTTTCCATTATCTGAGCAATAATTCATATTATCCGAATAATATTATTGGATAACATTATTGGCAATGTCTAGAAAGTTCTCGCCTCTAAGGAGAGGTTTGGTCACCTAATTGCTTGCCGTCGATGAAGAGAAATCTTTATTGGAAAGCCCCTCTTTCCTTTAACCGCCTGTTGTCATCAATATTGTGATTCTCAGTAATATTATTTGTGAATAATTAATTATTGATTCATATGATAAGAAAAATATTGATTTTATGTGGATATAGATGGAGAA
This sequence comes from Panax quinquefolius, assembly GCA_020205615.1. Taxonomy (NCBI): domain Eukaryota; kingdom Viridiplantae; phylum Streptophyta; class Magnoliopsida; order Apiales; family Araliaceae; genus Panax; species Panax quinquefolius. The sequence goes on along the minus strand of CM035166.1, from coordinate 65,145,122 downwards.
AATTTTTAATGTGACAATTGTTGAAAATTGAAATTTTATCTTTTCCTCGATAAAATAATTCATTTAAATATATTATTATATTTTAATAATATAATAATGGTGATATTTTTACAACAACGAATGTGGGATATATGAGTATACGAGGAGAAAGAGTATTTTTGTTGCAATAAATGTTTAAAACATGTTAAACATGTCGATGGACCCCATTTATCGATCGAAATTTGATTATAAACTTGTAAAATCGCTTCGTTTGTGGATTTCGGTCAATTTTTGTTTGGAATTTTGAAAAACTTTCTTCGCAAAGTTGTAGAGAATTGAATTTCCTATAAAAAAGTCGTCGAGATTCAATTTTCTGGTAAAGGGCTATTTATTATGAATTATTAAAGTCTGGTTCAAATAATAATTGATTACGGAAGTTTAAAATATTTAAAATTAGAAAACGTTTTTTTGTTGTTAGTCTTGTGTAGTGGGTGGTGGTTGGTGGCGATGTTGGGCAAATTAAGTGTATGCGTTGGAAATATATATATATATATATATATATATATTAATTTATTAAATTTTCGCTTTGGTGTTCTAAGCAATTTCCTATAAATAGGTGCTTAGGTTAGAATTGAAAATCACACCGAAACTGAAGTTTTCTCTCTATATTATCGATCGTATTCTTATGAGTATTTTGAGTATACTTTGAGTATTGCTATACTCTGGTCTGTTCAAGTCATAGCTTTATATCCGGTGTTTCAACTGAAGTCTTGTCTTTGTGGAGGTAAGGGATATTATTTTTTTGTAATGATATTATTTCTTCAATATCATTATCTTTGAAATATTGATCCAAGTTTTTATCAAATTGGAACTTTTGGTGTCGAGTTACTATTCACGATACTCTGACTTTATTCACGTGATACAACACTATTTACGAATCAAAGACTATTCATAGAAAAATGAAAATTTTCCTTTTCGTCTAAAATATCTATTATGGATACTAGCTTTGATTGTATCCATGTTTTGATCATTCTTGAATTTTACACCACTATAATTATTTTTGAGGTATTTTTGGACATGGATAAAACAAAGTACGAATCCTTAATCCTTAATCCTTGTCATTTTGTTTCACTAGATTCGCTCTCTTTAAAAATATTTTTCATCATCCTCGGTCTTTAAATGATGATATTATTGAATATCTTTGGCTCAGAGTGGAAAGATGAATGATTTACGAAGAATATCTTTGGCCAGTAGTGCAAAGATGAACAGATGTTTAGATGAACATGACTAATCGATGAATATCTTTGGCTCAGTAGTGCAAAGATGAATATTTGATTCCGATATATATATTGGTTGATGTTACGGGGGATAAAAATAGACGATGAACTTTTAAATTCATACATAGAAGATAGTAGTTTGCATTCTCTACTTAACTCTTCTAATGAATTATTATTTCATTGCGCGAATAATGATTTAAAATTTGTTGTCTATCAGTATTCTATTAGATTTTTCCCTGTTAAAGACTAACGATAATTTGTTGTATATTATCTTAGTCATAATATTCTTATTGGGCTAGTTGAGCTCACCCTTTCCTCCTTTTTGTTCCATTTTTCTTCTCGTGAGGCGAGAATATAAATGCGAGTGCAGTAGCCTGGGGTATGGAATGAAAGTTCTAGAGAGAGTTATTTAGTAGTCCTCACCATTTTGTAAAATAATGTGTCAATAAATGTGATGAGGATTTATCTGAGTATATATATTGTCTAGAAGATAATATTTGTATTCAAACTCACGCTTTTATTGTTGTAATAATAAAGTTGTAGTTGTTTTACATACCATGTATTGACAACTCGTAAATGGGTGATGTATACCTATTTTGGGGCGCCACAGTTGGTATCGAGCTTAGGGATATGATCTCCGGCGGAGATCGGAATAGAACTAGGAGGGAGAGACGAGTAAATCCTTCGCTAGTGTGTCCTACCCAAGCTTATTTGTTAGTTGGTTAGTATATAGGGATATTATGTGATATATTGATTTCCTTAATTAACCCTTGTTTTATGATAGTATTTGAGAATGTCGAATTGAGAATATTAACAATGGAGTAAATGAGACCGTGGAGATGCTCAGATTACTTACCAACGAGGAGAACGTGCAACAGTCGGGGCAATGTACCTCCTGTGAACAACACCAATCGAAAGCGATGATGAACGAGGGATGTTTAGAAGCTTTTTGAAGTTCATGCAAAATTGTATTTAGGGAGACTCGTGTTTAAAATACAGGAGGAAATGATAGCAATTCACGGGTTGTCACAAACCAAGCAAGCTTCAAAGAGTTGGGACCACCGAATTTAAGGGAAAGCCGATCCGATCATGGGCGAAAACATGGGTCAAGCAAATTACCAAGATATTCGATGTCTTGGGATGCACGGAGGAACAGAAGGTTCCATTCGCCACCTTTATGTTCCGTGGCGAGGCGCGATTCACCGGTGGGAGTCTCAGAAGCGTACTCATCCAAATTAAGACTCAAAGATGTCTTGGGAGACATTTCAGAATTATTTAATGACAAATACTTTCCTCGAAAGTGTTCGTCATATGAAGGAAGTGGAGTTCATTAGATTAGAACAAAATAACATGACGGTGTCTCAGTACGAGGCAAAGTTTGCAGAGTTATCCATGTTTGCACCTCATTTGGTGGAGAATGAGGAACGTATGACGCGGATGTTTCTGAGAGGTTTGAAACCCGGCATACGACAATATCTCATTTCTCATAAATTTTCTCTCTATTCAAATGTTGTTAACAGGGCTCAATTGTTAGAGCGAGATAACGAGTATGTTCAACCGAGGGACCATAACCAGGGATCGTACTCATAGATAGCAATAATGTAATAATGATAACCAAATGGAGAAAGAAAGCAGACGGACAAAAATGGTAACCACTCTGTGGTAATCATGGCCATAAAAATAGAAGAAGCGAGTCGAGGAGATTTTAAAAGAGGAGATTTAACAACGACCATGTGAAGACGATAAAGGTCTTTGGCAAAGAATCGGTTCTAAGGGAGAGAACGACCACCGGTCATATGCTACAAATGCGGAAAAGAGGGACATATCACCAAAACCGCCCACAACAGCTTCAAGGTATGCTATAATTGTGGAAAGGAAGGACATATCGCCGAGATTGTACTGCAGAAGCGAAACCTAGTTCAATGAGGATTTGACTCAAAAGATCGTCCCGTAAAAGTCAAAGTCAACGATTCCGGAAGAAGCGCGTTTGTTGTGACCGGTCAAAATGCGAGAACTCAAACGAGGTGATCACGGTAAGCTATTTATAAATTCTTGCGAAGTTTATACCTTACTTGATACCTGGGTATACCCATTCATTTATCTCTCCTACATGTGCTCAACGCTTAAACTTGACTCCGAGAAATTAGACTTTGACCTATCTCGTGGAAACTCCGTTAGAGAAACTTTCATCACATCCACTCGCTTATAAATCTTGTTTGATTCAAGTTGGCACCATCACCTTACCACGTTGACCTTATCTCTTTAAAAATACTTGCTTTTGATGTGATTTTAGGGATTGATTGGTTAACTACTCATCATGCCAAAATTGATTGTTTTCGTAAGGTTGTTAGTTTTCATATTCCTAACCAACCCATTGTTATTTAATTCAAGCAACTAAACCATTAAAATCAATCATCATCATATCTAATCATAAAGCTATTCGCTTATTGAAAAAGCGGATGTCAAGCTTTCTTAGCCCATGTTATGGATTTGAATAAAGACACGCCAAATTTGAATAATATTCCTGTTGTTATTGACTTTCCGACGATTTCAAGAACTTCCTGGGTACCCCCGTAACGTGAAGTTGAATTCTTTATTGATCTTGAACTGGTACAAAGCCCATTTCTAAAACCCCATATCAAATGGATCCTATTGAACTTCGTGGAGTTAAAGGTCCAACTACGAGAATTGTTGGACATCGGTTTCATTCTGTCCCAGTACATCTCCTCGGGGTGCTCTGTTTTATTCGTAAAGAAAGAAGAAAGACGGGAGTATGCGACTTTGTATTGACTATCGGAATTGAACCATGTCACCATCAAGAATAGGTATCCTCTACCTCGTATTGATGACTTGTTTGACCAAATTCTAAGGGGCACAATTCTTTTCAAAAATCGATCTTCGCTCGGATATCATCACCAAGATTAGAATCGAGGATATTCCAAAGACCGCCTTCGAACTTCGGTATGGGCATTATGAATTCTTAGTCATGTCTTTCTGGACTAACTAATGCTCCCTGCGGCTTTTCATGGATATGATGAACCGAGTATTCAAGGAATATTTGGATTAGTTTGTTGTTGTCTTTATTGATGACATCCTTATATATTCCAAAAGTCATGAAGATCATGAGCACCATTTGAAGCTGGTACTCCAAAGGCTTCGTGAAAACAAACTATATGCCAAATTGAAGAAATGCGAGTTCTGGCTTGAGAAAGTAGCATTTCTTGGGCACCTGGTGTTAAAACATGGAGTATCCGTGGACCCGGCGAAGATTAAAGCAATACAAAGTTGGGAGCAATCGAAGTCGGTGACCGAAGTATGTAGCTTTCTGGGTCTAGCTGGTTATTATTGGAGATTCGTGAAAGGGTTTTCTCGAATCGCTACTCCATTAACTCAGCTAACTCGGAAGGATACACAATTCGTTTGGAGCGAAGAATGCGAGAAGAGTTTCCAAGAGCTTAAGAGGAGACTTATTTCTACGCCTGTTTCTAACAATACCATCTGGTTCGGATGGATTTGTTATCTACAACGATGCTTCAGGCAAAGGGTTAGGATGTGTTCTCATGCAACGTGGGAAAGTCATAGCCTATGCCTCGCGATAACTTAAAGAGTATGAGAGGAATTATCCTACTCATGATCTAGAGTTAGCGGCAATAAGTTTTAGCGCTAAAGATATGGAGGCACTATCTATATGGGGAGAAAGTGGAGATATATTCGCACCATAAAAGCCTTAAATATTTCTTCACTCAAAAAGAACTCAACATGCGACAATGACGTTGGCTCGAGCTATTGAAAGACTACGACCACACTATTAATACCATCCCGAAAAGCGAACGTGGTAGGTGGACGCGTTGAGTAGAAGATCATATACGGAATGAGTGCGATGATGTCAAGTATACGACAGAGCCAACTTTAATAGAAAAAGTTAAGGTTACTCAAGCCACCGAATCGGAAATGATGCGTATGAAGAAGAAAAAGTACAAGAAGAAGCTATTCCTAAGCGAGAATTGATGAAGAAGGAATACTTGAGTTCACTTTAGACTTTGTGTCCCTAACGACTCGATTTGAAGTACAAGATTATGATGGAGGCACACAATACACCATTTGCAATCCATCTCGAAGTACCAAAATGTATCGTGATCTTCGACATACATTTTGGTGGAACAATATGAAGAGAGAGATTGCAAAGTTTATCTCGATGTGTTTAACTTGTCAACGTGTAAAGGCGAGCATCTAGTACCTAAGGGTCCGCTTGCAACCACTTGAGATTCCGAAATGGAAGTGGGAACATATTACCATGGATTTCATTACGGGTCTTCCTACGGTTTCTCAAGGCATCAATGCTATTTGGGTTATTGTTGATAGATTAACCAAGTCTGCTTTCATTTCTTGCCAATACGGAGACTTATTCCTTGAACGTCTTGCTAGTATGTACGTGAATGAGATTGTGAGGTTGCATGGCATGCCTGTATCCATAGTTTCGGATCGTGACCCAAGATTCACTTCAAGATTTTAGGTTAGCTTGCAAAAAGCTATGGGCACGGATTTACGATTCAGTTCGGCATACCATCCTCAAACAGACGGACAATCAGAAAGGACTATTCAAACTCTTGAAGATTTATTAAGACTCTGTGTCCTAGACTTCAAGGGCAGTTGGGATAAGTATTTACCATTGGTGGAATTCTCCTACAACAACGATTATCGTGCAAGTATAGGTGTGGCTCCATTTGAAGCATTATATGGACGAAAAAAGTGTCGCTTCTCCAATTATGTTGGGACGAGGTGGGTGAAGCAACATTGTTGGGACCCGAGTTGGTACGTATGACTTTCTGGAAAAGATTCAAATGATTCGACAACATATACAAACGGCACAAGATCGACAAAAGAGTTATGCGGATCTTCATCGAAAGGTCGTGGAATTTAGTATAGGGGATCATGTATTGTTGTGAGTTGCTCCATGGAAGGGAGTTACAAGATTTGGGAAGAAAGTAAAGCTCAATCCACGATTTATTGGTCCATTTCAAATTCTTGACCGAGTAGGAAATGTAGCCTATAGACTCGCGTTACCTCCGAGTATGTCTCGTGTTCATAATGTGTTTCAAATATTTGTACTTCGTAAATATGTGAAAGACCCGAACCACGTTATAGAGTTTGAACCGGACGAGATAGCCGAAGACTTAACGTATGAGGAGGTACCTGTCAAGATCTTGGATAGGAAGGAGCATGTCCTACGCGTAAAGGTCATACCACAAGTTAATGTTCTGTGAAGGAATCATGCTATAGAGGAAATGACCTGGGAATTGGAAACGGAAATGAAAGCGAGGTATCCTCACCTTTTCGAAACACCAGGTACGTCACGTCAATTTCGAGGACGAAAATTTCATAAGGAGGGAGGTTGTAAGACCCCAACTTATTATTAATGAAATTTAATTTTCTATTTATTATTTTGAAATAGTAAGGGTTGATTTGATTAATGTGGATAGTTAGGGGTAAAATACGCAAATATTTCAAAATAAGCAAGTGGTTATAAAATATTCATTGTTGTCGGGGAATATTCGTTTGGTCGTGGAATATTCGAACGCTGTCGGGGAATATTCGTATGCAACCTTGCAGCCCATGTGTGGGCCCCATAACTTGAAAGCGATTGGATAAAGAAAACGACAAATATAAGTTGTTTAAAAATAACAAATGTAGTTATTACCAGATTAATCTTGTTAAAATACTCTGTGGTTAAAACACGAGTAGCACACCAGTATTGCACCAATTATTGATTCTTACGTAATAAGGCACTACTTAATAATGGTTATAGTAATTCTTCTGCTCAAGATTTTATTTTATTGATTCAATAATCGCTGCATTGATATTTTATATTACTGTTATTTCTATAAATTGTCATTACACAAGATTTTCCATTATCGGACAATAATTCATATTATCTCGAATAATATTATTGGATAACATTATTTGCAATGTCTAGAAAGTTCTCGCTCTAAGGAGAGGTTTGGTCACCTAATTGCGCCACCAAGAGGAGAAATCTTTATTGAAAGCCCCTCTTTCCTGAACTGCACAGGTTGTCAATATTGTGATTACGTAATATTATTTGTGAATAATTAATTATTGATTCATATGATAAGAAAAATATTGATTTTATGTGGATATAGATGGAGAAAATTTTAATGTGACAATTGTTGAAAATTGAAATTTTATGTTTTTCTCGATAAAATAATTCATTTAAATATATTATTATATTTTAATAATATAATAATGGTGATATTTTTACAACGAATGTGGGATATATGAGTATACGAGGAGAAAGAGTATTTTTGTTGCAATAAATGTTTAAAACATGTTAAACATGTCGGTGGACCCCATTTATTGAATCGAAATTTGATTATAAACACGTAAAATCGCTTTGCTTGTGGATTTTGGTCAATTTTTGTTTGGAATTTGGAAAAACTTTCTTCTAAAAAGTTGTAGAGAATTGAATTTCCTATAAAAAAACGCAAGATTCGAATTTTCTGGAAAAGGGCTATTTATTATGAATTATTGAAGCTCAAAGCTCAAATAATTGATTTCTGGAAGTTTAAAATATTTAAAATTAGAAAAATGTTTTTTGTTGTTAGTCTTGTGTAGTGGGCTGGTTGGTGGCTGATGTTGGGCAAATTAAGTGTGCGTTGGAAATATATATATATATATATATATTATTAATTTATTAAATTTTCTACTTTGGTGTTCTAAGCAATTTCCTATAAATAGGGTGCTTAGGTTAGAATTGAAAATCACACCAGAAACTGAAGTTTTCTCTCTATATTATCGAGCGTATTCTTGTGAGTATTTTGAGTATACTTTGAGTATTGCTATACGGTGCAAGTTCAAGTCATAGCCTATATCCGGTGTTTCAACTAGAAGTACTGTCTTTGTGAGGTAAGGGATATTATTTTTTTCATAATGATATTATTTCTTCAATATCATTATGCTGAAATATTGATCTGAAGTTTTTATCAAATTGGAACTTTTGGTGTCGGAGTTACTATTCACGTGTCGACCTTATTCACGATATCTGACACTATTTACTGAATACAAAGACTATTCATAGAAAAATGAAAATTTTCCTTTTCGTCTAAAATATCTATTGTGGATACTAGCTTTGATTGTATCCATGTTTTGATCATTCTTGAATTTTACACCACTATAATTATTTTGAGGTATTTTTGGTCATGGATAAAACAAAGTATGAATCCTTAATCCTTAATCCTTGTCATTTTGTTTCACCGGATTCGCTTTTTTAAAAATATTTTTCATCATCCTCGGTCTTAAATGATGATATTATTGAATATCTTTGGCACAGAGTGCAAAATGAATGATTTACTCAAGAATATCTTTGGCCCGTAGTGCAAAGATGAGCAGTGTTTTAGATGAACATGACCAATCGATGAATATCTTTGGCTGTAGTGCAAAGATGAATATTTGATTCCGTATATATATTGGTTGATGTTACGTGGATAAAAAATAGACGATGGACTTTTAAATTCATACATGTAAGATTGTAGTTTGCATTCTCTACTTAACTCTTCTAATGAATTATTATTTCCACTGCGAATATTGATTTAAAATTTGTTGTCTATTGTATTCTATTAGATTTTTCCCTATTGAAGACTAACGATAATTTGTTGTATATTATCTTAGTCATAATATTCTTTACTGGGCTAGTTGAGCTCACCCTTTTCCTTTTTGTTCCATTTTTCTTCTCGAGGCGAGAATATAATATAGAGTACAGTCTGGGGTATGGAATGAAAGTTCTAGAGAGAGTTATTTAGTAGTCCTCACCATTTTTGTAAAATAATGTGTCAATAAATGTGATGAGGATTTATCTGAGTATAGATATTGTGTAGAAGATAATATTTGTATTCAAACTCACGCTTTTATTGTTGTAATAATAAAGTTGTAGTTGTTTACATGCACCATGTATTGACAACTCGTAATGGGTGATGTATACCTATTTTGGGGCGCCACACCTTCACCACTCCCATCATCGCCATATGCATAATTATCCCACTTGAATATAGTTATGGGGGGAGTTAGGAACATGAAAAAGTTTGCTTATTATGTATGGTTTAATAAGGAGTTATCACCTTTCTTCCTCCTTATTGCTATATACGAATATACTCTCCCTCCTTGTCCCATAATATGTGTCACAAGACCCCACCAACTGCTGTCCAATTAAACAAATGCATTATAATGTTATATTAATCATTTAAATACCGATTTTGACCGTTTTGCCCTCCATAGCCACACGTGTCGATACTTGTATCGATTCCTACTAAAGTCGACGTCCCGGACGTTATGGAACTCTCCGTTTCGTCAAACTTAACTTCAAAATTCGTAGTTGACAATTCGTCGCTCCAAAGTGTGTTTGGGCTAAATTTAAGATAATATTATATCTAATAAAGTTCCAAGAGAAGAGATTTGACTGTATGTGATATTTTACGTCATGAAACTTCCAAGTCCATATATCTATAAATAAGAGCATTGTAAAAGAGAATGGTGGATATATAAAAATATTATGAGGCATGTCTCATTTTCGTGACACATTAAAAATATTATGAGACATGTCTCAGTTTCGTGACACATTTTTGTGGTTACAGTCTATCCTGCCTAATTTTGACGTTTCGGACTCAAATACGCAGACCGCGTCTCTAAATTCCGCTCCAAACTCAAACTCTTATTTGTAAGTCATCCCACGAAAGTAATTAGAATTAATTCCATCCTTAACCAATTTAAATAATTGGCCTAACCATAACATCATTAATATGCATCTTATCAAATTAACATATAATAAAATAAATAATTCATCTAAAAATAATTGTCACATAAGAATTTCACATAAGTTTGTTTATTGAAATTATTTAATTACATGGAAAAATCTAGAATATTACATTCACCCTCCCTTATAAGGATTCCATCCTCGTAATCACCAAACCCTACCTTACCCAAAGTTTTCATCAAATCTCTTCGTTGAATAACTTCAACACATTACCTTAATATAGGTTTTATATTTCTTACTCCCACCATTCTTAATAATAAATTTTTACGCTTTTATTTCATAACATTTACTTAGACTCAATTATATTTGAGTATTACATATTCTTTAACCCATTCATTATCTTTCCATAAGGATCATTATCATATACTATATTCTCAAACTCTCGGCTTTCCACTTTCACTTTTCGTAATAATAAGAATCTTCCTCAATTGCTCAATAATTGGGAAGCGATATGAATAACAGGAATTTAAAAGTTTCCAAATCATGCTGAGGGGTCATTAGACCTTGAACTACGTCCCTAGGTTATCAAGTATCTCCACTTGAACCTTTAACAGTTATAAGACTATACGGACCTTGAACTCTTCTCCGTGTTTAACAAAGGCATCACCACCATAAACCATCTTTAATAGAATGTTTAGCAATCACACGATCGAAAACACTCTCTGCAAGTACTCTAGGTGATCACTTTATCGTACTTCCTACGTCGTGCACAACGTATTACATCTTAACATCGTAACGACTATATCGTTACTTTCTAACCATTGTCTCCGATAACATGTCCCCTTTTACGTGGTTGTTCACCTCGACTTTTCAACATCTCGAATCCGCACTAAAATAATTTGGTTTGGCATAACTTCTCAAGAAATACTTGAATTTCATGAACATCTTTCAATATTCGCTCAGTCAATCAAATAGCATAGACTTCTACAACAATTCGGACATCAATCGAAATATACATATACACGATATATATATATTCTCATATCTTAAAGAGACCTCAAAAATCTTTTTATGACGTCCACGATACCGCATATCGTGTTTACAAATCCGCTTTGAGGATTTCGTCATTTTGTGACTTTATCATACTACTTCATACCATAGTGGGCTGACGATCCTTAGATCACATCCAACACTAAGAAATTCTGCATTGATAACTCCATCGTTTTTATCATCTTTGCACCAGTTCCATGATGCATTAATGATATAAAATACATTTTGATATTTTCAAATCATTTTCGCTTCAGTAAAACAATTAGCATATACTATTCTTTAAATAGTTCAAAAATCTTTGAAAATCGGTTTTAGTGATATCATATCTCAACAGTAACGATGTGTCAGTGTCCCGAAGCCCACACATACACATTTGTCACCATGCGTTGAGAGTAAAAATTCATTTTAAAAAGGCACATAGTGCGAATTTAGCTTGATGTCAAAATTTGAAGTCTAGCATAGTTAGAAGATTTGGAAAACTTATGTCTCCACTTTCTATACCGATCCATTGCTTAATAATTCTATCTATTCCCATAACCCTCAATTCTTCATTCATAACTTATTTATACCCCAGTTCATCAAACTTACCGCACATTGGAAGTTCAGGACTTGCCACAATAATATGAGTTTACAAACTTATCCTAGTCAGACCATAGGCGTCCATTCGCTGAGGGGTTCAAAACATACCATATTATTATGAGTCACGAACTTACCATATGCATTAGTTTTAAGAACCGCGCCTAATCCTAATAATATATGTCTAATCTTAATAGTTTCTAACTATCAAATATACACATGAGAAAAGAATCACCTTTTCGTCACATATACATTGATAGCGTGACACCAACATTCCAATGATTATCAATATGATAAATTGAGTGCAAGCACAAAACCCTTTCCCATACAAAGATTTGTACAACTCAGGCGTCACATGAGTCCTCAATTAAAATCCCACCTAACTCTATCTTGCTTATAAATTGCTATTTGCTCGATACGAATTCCTCGTATCACATCATCTATAACTCCTCATGAGTTATCTCGTACTATTTCATAGTACTCCATCTTCATAGAATTAAGCTATAATTATTCAAACATTATAGACCATCTTTCTTTTATAACTTAAATGACCACGCCGTGATCTTATTCTATAATCATCTCCTTTAAATTCTTTTCTTAACTCGTGATCGCTTTTGTTTTACGATCTTCTTTCTTTCTCTTTTTCATCATCTACGACATTATTCGTTATTCTTGGCTTTTGGAGTTAGGAAACTCCCATTTCTTATCTTTATATGTCTTAGATTCTTCTTTGAATCTTCTTGTTTATAAAAAAAATTCTTCCTTTAAGAATTTCTAACTTCATTTACATCGCTCAAAATTTCATTCGAGTTCTACACTTTCATCATATGTATCCATTTCTACACTTGGTACACATCGAGTCTCTAACAGCTTTTTCAATATGGTACCGAAAGTGGTTTCCCACAAACAACCAACAAACTAGGTTCCGAGTTGCTAGTTCAGATATACCTCCGCTTCTATGAAGAAATCGCTTTAGCCCGTATACCATACCTCAACTACTAAAGAGTACAACTGTACCATACTTAACTATAACTTTTCATTCTTAACTTCGTTACTAATCTCTTCTTATAGACATTGTCTATTTGTTACCACCTTACATTCTTATTATTGGAGTTGGGTAACTCCATAACTCTGCGAGATTCTTCTTTGAATCCTCTCACGCATGTTTTCATCCCTTCTTTATAAATTTCTTAAATTAATTCTTATTGTTCAAACTCTATTTGAATGTATTCGTTCATTATCTTCACCTCTTTTCTCTAAGGTTATAGCCTAAGGTACTCCTACCTAAGGTTTATAACCTCATGCTTTTGATACTAAACTCATGACGCCCCTAAATCCGTGTAATCATCGACATGTAACTTGAGTGCTCACGATACAACATACACCATCATCTAACTAAGAAAACCTTAACAATAAGGAATAATAATATTATCTATTACATAATTATTCAAAATAAAATCCCAAGTCTTTACAACCTTAAAACATACTGGAACTTAGTCTTAGCGTTTATCGCTACAATACACATATGCGGAAACAATTATTTTATTACATAACCATTAGCATCACTTCATCTTGGACTTTCCCTTGTCCTCGCCTCAACCTCAACCTTCTCATCCTTAACTGAAAGGTTTAAACAAGAATGAGCACAAATTGCCCAGCAAGTGTACGGAATAAATGGGAAATATACATCAGGATAAAGGCATTTGAATTACTAGATCTCAACAGTTGAAAGATTATCAAGTGTTAAAGAAGAACATCAAGAATAAGAATTTAAGAATTTTCAATATCATACTAAGGGGTGTAGACTGTAAACGATCTCTGTAAGTACGCCAGGTGATCAGCCCATTGTACCCTACGTTGTGCACATGTATTAAGTTTAAAATGCATAAGCATAAATGGGACTATTTACCCGACATCTGTTTTTCCCGTTCATTCGGGTTGTTCATCTTAGTAATCATGCGAGACCTCACCAAGGCAACTTGGATTGGTAAACATTCAAAAGCTTCGAAAGATGTGTTTTATATCGTTTTTCATCAATAATAACTAGCCGGAACCAAAGGCTAGGAACATACATAGAAACAGTTCTATGATGACATGAAACTTAAAAGCATAGCCCTTAGAATAATAACTGAATAACCATTGAAAAGCTTGCAAGATAATTGGAGTTTGTATGACTTTTCAACGAAGAAACTTGCACGAATAAATAACTAACACAAGTCCAATACTAACCCTTACTGTGATAATATTAGTAAGGATTTAATAAATACCCAAAAGAAATTTGGGTTAGAAAACTTGCCTGATAAGCCTGCTGCAATTAACGCTAGCGATTAACCTTCACATAACCTAATCACATGCGTCTCGTTAATCACCATTCATACACAATCTAGTTTGAAGTAAAAGGGTCTCCTATTGGATATGATATAAACATCATAATAGAATATATTTAGAAAATATATGCCACCCATTTTAGATATCATAGGCAGCCCAAAATGAACTTAAAAATGCCCAAACATATAACGCTTTTACATTTTTTTCTCAGCTTTTACCATACCTCGCTAAAACAGTCATAACTAATTCATTTTAAAACATTTTTGAGCGATTCTTGCGCCCACGCGAAGCTAACTTCTGGGGCTACAACTTTCGTTCATGGACCATCTTTAAATTTCAAGCACAAAATTCTAGAAAATCCGTGGAAGGAGACTGCTCTGAATTTGTTGGACAGATTTGACGCAACTACTTTGAAAAGTCATAACTCCTTGCTCCGAAGTCGGAATTAGTCCGTTCCAGAGTCTATGGAAAGCTTATTCAGTGAACTATATTAACCCAAAAGCCCAAAATTTTCTGGAAACTTTAGCTAGTCCCGAATTTGTCCTTAGGGTCAGCAGTTCACATTTTTTTTTCGGTTTCTAACATGGTTATTTCTGCGACCTTACGATTTTCATATCTCACTCAATATAGCTTCGATCCGAATGAAATTTGGACATGTTATACCTCATGCTACATACTATTTTACAGAATTATTACATGCAACAAATGGATTTTATAAGACATGATTTCGAGTGACCAAAAATCCTGAAAAATCATGCAAACTAGTTTAACCCAACTTTTGAGAAAATCATGATTTTGATTCTAGCATGCATGGGTTTGATACCTATTATCCGCACCACTTCTAATAACATATATAATACATGTTTCAACAATTCATTTCTCTAACTTTTCATGTTTTGATCAAATTAGCAACTAAGAGGCATAATATCAAACACTTAGCATGCATGTCATAACTCTTTGGATTTTTAAAGCATACATGACATTATTTGTCCAGAACTTATGTTCTTATTACACCATAACAATCAGACCACAATTACACAACATCACATACTCCAAAACAAACCATTTATAAAGGTCTCCTATGCATATTCTCTCATAGTTTTGGAAGAACATAGAGAATGGGTTCATAGCTTACCTCTTTGGTGAATTCCTCTTGATTTAATCTGTTAGAGACTCACTCCTTGCTGGCTTAGACTCTCCAAAATCTCCAGAAATCACCACAACATCTATTACTCTCAATTTCTCTTTCTTTTTGTATCTTGGTGGAATTTTTTGCAAAGTGAAACATTTTTTTGTTGGGTGTATATATATATAACTTGATAGAGCTGCTCTCCAAATTTCCTTCACCACTCCCATCATCAATTACATGCATAATTATCCCACTTGAATATAGTTATGGGGGGAAGTTAGAACATGAAAAGGTTTGCTTATTATGTATGGTTTAATAAGGAGTTATCACCTTTCTTCCTCCTTATTGCTATATATCTGAATATACTCTCCTCCTTGTCCCATAATATGTGTCACAAGACCCCACCAGCTGCTGTCCAATTAAACAAATGCATTGTAATGTTATATTAATCATTTAAATACCGATTTTGACCTTTTTGCCCTCCGTAGCCACACATGTCGATACTTATATCGATTCCTACTAAAGTCGACATCCCGGACGCTCATGGAACTCTCCATTTTGGTCAAACTCAACTTCAAAATTCATAGTTGACAATTGCCTCTCTCAAAGTGTGTTTGGGCTAAATTTAAGATAATATTATATCTAATAAAGTTCAAGAGAAGAGATTTGATTGTATGTGATATTTTACGTCATGAAACTTCTAAGTCCATATATCTATAAATAAGAGCATTGTAAAAGAGAATGGTGGATATATAAAAAATATTATGAGGCATGTCTCATTTTCGTGACATATTAAAAATATTATGAGACATGTCTCGGTTTAAGTGACACATTTTCGTGGTTACAGTCTATCCTCGCCTTTAATTTTGACGTTTTGACTCTCAATATACGCATCATCGCGTCTCTAAATTCCGCCCAAACTCAAACTCATATTTGTAAGTCATCCCACGAAATTAATTTGAATTAATTCCATCCTTAACCAATTTAAATAATTGGCCTAACCATAACAACCATTAATATGCATCTTATCACATAACATATAATAAAATAAATAATTCATCTAAAAATAATTGTCACATAAGAATTTCACATAAGTTTGTTTATTGAAATTGTTTAATTACATGGAAAAATCTAGGATATTACAGAAACTACTCGTTAGCATATGCTTTTCTCAATGTGTATTAATGTTAATATATATTTAATGCTAATATAGGGAGTCATTTGTCATGGGCTAACTAGGCAGAGACGAATGAGTAATGACCACTGGGTACTAGGTCCTCTCACACACCACATACAGAGTAGTATATACACATAATTCTCATATTCTCAAAGTTGTCAAATTCTACGATACGTGATAGGTATCATGTGATATTGTTGGGATGTGATTATTTGAGTCTAGCCATGATGCAATTCAGTCTATTTAATGGTCCGGATCTGGTGATGGTCCATATGTATTTATTGTGACAGTGGGAGAGTCTTTATTAAAATAAGATTGTGTTTCTTTGACTTCTATATATACGGCTACAAGCTAGGGTTGAAGGCAGAATACAATATGATAGGGCACAAGAGATATAATACAAATACAGAACTTGTACTCCCAATATTATTATAGTGGATAACTCTCTCTCTCCATGGTTTTTTCCAATTTGGTTTTCACGTAAATCTTGTGTTCATACTTTATATTCTTTTATTTATGCTTATATGAGTGTATTTCATGAGTTTGATTTCACAACAATACAATCAACCGTTAGCGATATTTTAGCCTATCCTTTTGGGTGATTTCGTCAGGCGTACAAAATTTGGCGTTAACATTGGCGCCGTCTGTGGGAAACAAGACACTTGTTCTAGTGTCGATTTAAAATCACCGATTCACTGAAGGAGATAAGTGATTCTTTTTATTAAATTAAATACATACTTATGCGTGTGTATATATGTATTATGCCAATAGCAATTGAAGCATGATCGTAATTAATTATTGATACAACTTTACATATTCTCTCTCTGTAGTGGTAGTATTCACAGGATGCATGTAAAATATAAACATTAACACTTTGGTCTAGGTGATGATGAATTGGTGTTGAGTCACCGCACTAGTAATGAATTCAGCCAACGCAGAGATAAAAGTTTAAGCTTTTATATCATTGAAGTGCTTTAAAGGCGATTTCAGTTTCATCATCAACCACAGACTGAAGAAAATTAAAGGATTCAATTCTTATACATGTGCCAACGTGGTCATCTGCGAGGATAAAAATTCGGAGGATAAAAGTCCCGAGGATAAAAATCCCACGGAGACTTTGAATATTCTCTTATTTATAAGTTCCTTATAAATATGAGACTGGCCGATAATGTTGGGATGTGATTATTTGGGTCTAGCCATGGTGCATCCCAGTCTATTTAATGGACCGAATCTGGTGATGACCCATATGTATTTTTTGTGACAGTGGGAGAGTCCTTATTAAAATAGGATTGTTTCTTTATTTGGAGGGATAGAGAGTCCTTCTAGTGGGATGCGGGTGAAGGTGACTTCTATATATACGGCTACAAGCTAGGGTTGAAGGTAGAATACAATATGATAGGGCACAAGAGATACAACACAAATACACGACTTGTACTCCCAATATTATTATAGTAGATTACTCTCTCTCTCCGTGGTTATTTCCCAATTGGGTTTCCACGTAAATCTTGTGTTCATACTTTATATTCTTATATTTCACAACAATACAATCAACCGTGAGCGCTATTTTGGCCTATCCTTTTGGGTGATTTAAATCAGCGTAAAAATTTGGCGTTAACGGATATGATATCGGTATCATATGACATGATATTGAGACAATTCGATACATGTCGTTAGGTGAATCAAAACTGACATCGTATTATACAACTTATTTACAATACGACACATCTAACGAAATATACAAGATGTTTTTTAGCGTTCAAACTCTTCTCTTTTTTGAGTTTTAAGTTATTTTACAAAATGTTAATTTTAATTTTTGCACATCACTTTCTACAAGGAGAAGCATAAATCTCTACTCAATAATTTGTTTTGTTCTTTTTTGTTTTTAAAGTTTAAAGGTGAATTTGAATTTTCATTTTCTCTTGATACTACTCTATAAATATTATTAAAATAATATTCAATAATTCAATTCAAGTATTCTTATTATTACTTAACTAATTTTTTTTATTGTTAGATCATAATAATTTAAAGTTTATATAGTCAAGTTAATATTTTTGATTGTTCAAAAAGAAATGTTATATGTTATTAAATGTATATTTAAATTTTAGTATGATTTACTAAATCAAGAATTTGTATTGTTCAGCCATCAAAATTGTTTTAGAAAAAAGATGTTAAAAACTTGGCGTCTTAACAACAATTTACAAGATGGCAATCTTTATTAACCATATTTTATTTTCAGATTCAATATATCAAAGTTAAACTCCTTCCTTATTACTTGTGAATTTTTATAGGGCAAACCATCTCTTTTAGAGGTGAATCACCATCCTCTAGAGGGAGAGGTAAATACACCCTCCTTGGTTCCTATAAAGGATACCCATTCACAAAGGAAACAGGTAATACCTCAGTTTTCATGAAAGAAATTTTACAACAAGAAGTGGATAATATCTGTTCAGGCATAATCTGTCGACCCCTATGTGGGCTGAAGGCCTAGATTGGGAAGGATTTGTCGAACTCAATGAGTCGAAGCCAGTAATGTAAGCCCCAACTTATTATAAATAAAATCGAATTTCCTCTAATTATTATTATGAATAATAAGGTGTTAATTTGATATAATGCTTTGGTTATGGGTGAAATGTGCAAATTTTGCAAAATAAGCAAGTGGTTATAAAATACTCATTGTTGTTTGGGAATATTCGTTTGGTAGTAGAATATTCTTTTCCGTCGAGAATATTCGTATGATGGCAGCGCACCCAATTGTGGGCCCCATAACGGATAACGGTCGGATGAAGAAAATGACAAATTTGAGTTTTACAAATAACGGCGTAGTTATTCTGAATTAACAACATGTTGGAATACACGATGGTTAAAATACGATGTCTGGCGTGGTTCTTGCAAGATGAGTACCTGGTTTTGCACAATGATTTTTGAATTATTGATTCTTACGTAAGAAAGCACAACTCAATAATTGTTACGATAATTCTTTGCTCAATATTTTATTTTATTGGTTCAATAATTGTTGCGTTAATATTTTATATTATTATTGTTTCAATAATTGTCACTGCACAGTATTTCCCATTATCGGATCAATAATTCATATTATTTGAATAATATTATGAGATAGCATTATTGGCAATGTCTAGAAAGTTCTGTCAAGGAGAGATTTGGTCACCTAATTGTGCGCCAGTAAGGAGAAATCCTTATCGGAAAGCCCCCTCTTTCCTGAGAACGGCCTGGTTGCCATAATTGTGATTCTGTAATATTATTTGTGAATAATTAATTATTGATTTATATGATAAGGAAATATTTATTTTATGTGGATATAAATGATGGATATATTTATCTTTATGTGGATAAAATTGAAGGAATTAATGATGAGGTGTTTTATCAGTATTTTGTCGGATAGGAGGTATTAAAAATCATCCGTTGGTGGATTTCGGATATTTTCTGTTTGGAATTTGAAAAAACTTAAAGCTACAAAATTGTAGAGAATTAAATTTCCTATTGAAAGTACATGAGATTTGAATTTTTCTGATAAAAGGGTTATTTATTATGAATTTTTGAAGTTTCAGAAAATAAAATGATTTTTATTAAAAATATGGGTGGGCTCCACTTTTGTTTTTTGTGGAAAAATTTTGCTGGATCAAAAGTGGTGTGCGTGAATGTTGAAGAGTTGAGCAGCCGGTAACAAGTTAAGTCTTCTATGGCGTTCTTCCATTTTCCTATAAATAGGTGCTTAAGTTAGAATTGAAAATCAAACCAGAAAAAAGTTTTCTTTCTCTCTATATTGTCGAACGTATTTTTTGAGTATTTAGATACTTTGGGAGTTCTTTGTTAAATTACAAGTTTCCTTCGACTTTATATCCGATATTCCGATCGTAAATCACTGTTATTTTGAGGTAAGGGATGTTATTTTCTTTGTAAAATGATATTATTTCTTTCGATATCATTATGCCAAAATATTGGTCTCGAACTTTTATCAAATTTAGAACTTTTGTGTAGGGGTTACTTATTCATGTATACGACCACTATTCACGATATCTGACACTATTCACGAATACGGTATTATTCAATAGAAAAATGAAATTTTCTTATTTTTGTTTAAGATGTCTATTATGGTTACTATCTTTGATTGTATCCATGTTTTGATCTTCATTCTTGAATTTTGCTTCAAAATTGGTTATTATGGAGTTTTATTGATTTTGGATAAACTGTAATACGAATCTCTAATATTTGTTATTTTGTCTCACTGGATTCGTTCCTTTAAAATATTTTTCATCATCCTCAGTCCTAAATATTCGATCAAGGTGGAAACGTGTGTTAAACAAATTACTAAGATATTCGATGTCTTGGGATGCACGGAGGAACAGAAGGTTCTCTTCGCCACCTTTATGTTCCGCGGTGAGGCAGACTACTAGTGGGAGTCTGTGAAGCGTACCCAGCCAGCCGCACTCAACATGTCTTGGGAAACATTTCAGAAACTATTCAATGATAAGTACTTCCCTGAATGTATTCGTCATATAAAGGAGGTGGAGTTTATCAGACTAGAACAAAACAACATAACGGTGTCCCAGTACGAGGCAAAGTTTGCAGAGTTATCCAGGTTTGCACCTCATTTGGTCGAAAATGAGGAACGAATGACGAGGATGTTTTTGAGAGGTCCAAAGCCCGAGATTCGGCAATATCTTATCTCTCATAAATTTTCTTTATATTCAGATATTGTAAACAGGGCTCAATTATTAGAGTGAGATAATGAGTATGTTCAAGGCGGCGATCATTGGAGCAATGAAAACCAAAGGGGAGGAAAACATTCGGACAAAAGTGGTAACCACTCGGTGGTAATCGTGGCGTGATAATAGAAGGAGCGAGTTGGGAGGAGATTTCAAGAAGAGACGGTAAAACAATGATAACGAAGACGCCAAAGACAAACATCAACTGCTTTTAGGGAGGAGAACGAGCACCAGTCGTTTATTACCAATACGGTAAAGAGGGACACATCAGCCCAAACCGCCCACAATAATCCAAGGTGTGTTATAACAGTGGAAAGGAAGGTCATATAGCTAGAGATTGTCTAGTTGCAAAACCAAGTTCAACGGAGATGGTGACTCCAAAGGCTTCCCCCAGACAAATCAAAGTCGGTGGTTCTTGGAAGGGCGTTTGTCGTGACTGCACAAAATGCGAGGAACCCAAACGAGGTGATCACAGGTAAGCTAATCATAAACTCTTGTGAAGTTTATATCTTATTAGATACCAGTTCTACCCATTCTTTTATCTCTCCTGCGTGTGCTCAACGTTTAAACTTGACTCCGGAGAAGTTAGACCTTGACTTATTTATTGAGACTCCGTTAGGAGAAACTTTCGTTACATCTACTGTTTATAAATTGTGCTTGATTCAAGTTGGTACCATCATATTACCTGCTGATCTTATTTCGTTGAAAATTCTTGCATTTGATGTGATTTTAGGGATTGATTGGTTAACCACTCATCATGCTAAAATTGATTTTTAAATAAGGTTGTCAGTTTTCATATTCCTAAACAACCTGTTATGCGAATTCAAATAACCAAACCATTAAAATCAATCACTGTCATATCAAGCCATAAAGCTATTCGTTTATTGAAAAATGGATGTCAAGCTTTCCTAGCCCATGTCACGGACTTAAACAAAAGCACGTCAGATTTGAATAATATTTCTGTTGTTAGTGAATTTCCTAACGTATTTCCTGAAGAACTTCCCGGTCTACCCCCAGAACGTGAAGTTGAATTCTTTATTGACATTGAACCTGGTACAAAGCCCATTTCTAAAACCCCATATCAAATGGCTCCTATTGAACTTCAGGAGTTAAAGGTCCAACTGCAGGAGTTGTTGGACATCGGTTTTATTTGTCCTAGTACATCTCCTTGGGGTGCTCCTATGTTATTCGTAAAGAAGAAAGACGGGAGTATGCGACTTTGTATTGACTACCGAGAATTGAACCATGTCACTATCAAGAATAGGTATCCGCCACCTCGCATTGATGACCTATTTGACCCGATTCTGAGGAGCACAATTCTTTTCAAAGATCGATCTTAGTTACGGATATCATCAATTTGAAGATTAAAACCGAGTATATTCCAAAGACGCCTTGAAACTTCGATGCGGGCATTATGAATTCTTAGTCATGTCTTTTGGATTGACTAATGCTCCTGTCGCTTTCATGGATATGATGAACCATGTATTCAAAGAATATTTGGATAAGTTCGTTGTTGTCTTTATTGATGACATCCTCATCTATTCCAAAAGCCGTGAAGATCATGAGCACCATTTGAAGCTGGTACTGCAAAGGCTTCGTGATAACAAGCTATATTCCAAGCTGAAGAAATGCGAGTTCTGGCTTGAGGAAGTAGCATTCCTTGGGCACGTGGTGTCAAAACATGGAGTATCTGTCGACCCGACGAAGATTGAAGCCATACAAAGTTGGGAGAAATCGAAGTCGGTGACCGAAGTACGTAGCTTTCTGGGCTTAGCTGGTTACTATCGAAGATTCGTGGAAGGATTTTCTCCAATCGATACTCCATTAACTCAGTTAACTCGTAAAGATATAAAATTCGGTTGGAGCGAGGATTGTGAGAAGAGTTTTTAAGAACTCAAGAGAAGACTTATTTTGGCACCTGTCCTGACAATACCATCTGGTTCGAATGGATTTATTATCTACAGCGATGCTTTAGGAAAAGGATTAGGATGTATTCTCATGCAACATGGAAAAGTCATAGCCTATGCCTCGCGATAACTTAAAGAATATGAGAGGAATTATCCTACTCATGATTTGGAGTTAAGCAAATATCGTTTTTCGCATTGAAGATCCGGAGACACTACCCATATGGGGAAAAATGGAGATCTATACGGATCATAAAAGCCTCAAATACTACTTCACCCAAAAGGAACTCAATATGCGGCAACGACGTTGGCTCGAGCTGTTGAAAGATTACGATTATACCATTCAATATCATCCTGGAAAAGCAAACGTGGTAGCTGACGAATTGAGTAGAAGATCATATGCGGGTACGAGTGCAATGTTGTTAACACAAAGGTCCATTTTGTATGACTTGCAAAGGATGGAGATAGAGGTAAAGTCTCCAAGTACCCACGTGACGAGTAGAACCAACTTTAATAGATAAAGTTAAAGCTGCTCAAGCTACGGACATGGAGCTAATGCGTATGAAGAAGAAAGTGCAATAAGGTGATATTCCAGAAGCAAGAATTGATGAAGAAGGAATACTTCGAGTCAACTCCAGACTTTATGTTCCTAACGATTCTGACTTAAAGCATATAATCATGATGGAGGCACACAACACATCGTTTGCAATCCATCCTGGGAGTACCAAAATGTATCATGATCTTCGACATACATTTTGGTGGAGAAATATGAAAAGAGAGATCGCGGAGTTTATCTCGAGGTGTTTAACTTGTCAACGTGTAAAGGCAGAGCATCAAGTGCCAAAGGGTCCATTGCAACCACTTGAGATTCCAAAATTGAAGTGGGAACACATTACTATGGATTTCGTTACGGGTCTTCCCAAGGTTTCTCAAGGCATAGATGCGATTTGGGTTATTGTTGATAGGTTAACCAAGTCTGCCCATTTCTTGCCTATACGGGAGACTTATTCCCTTGAACGTCTTGCTCGTATATACGTGAATGAGATTGTGAGATTGCATGGCATGCCAGTATCTATAGTTTCAGATCGTGAGCCAAGATTTACTTCACGATTTTGGGTTAGCTTACAGGAAGCTATGGGCACGGATTTACGATTCAGTTCGGCATACCATCCTCAAACGGACGGGCAATCAGAGAGGACTATTCAAACTCTTGAATATCTATTAAGACTTTGTGTCCTAGATTTCAAAGGGAGTTGGGATAAGTACCTACCATTGGTAGAATTCTCCTATAACAACAATTATCAGGCAAGTATAGGTGTGGCTCCATTTGAAGCATTGTATGGACAAAAGTGTCGCTCTCCAGTATGCTGGGATGAGGTGGGGGAAGCAACGTTGTTGGGACCAGAATTGGTACGCATAACTACAGAGAAGATCCAAATAATCCGACAACGTATACAAACGGCACAGGATCGACAAAAGGGTTATGCGGATCTTCATCGAAAGGAGGTAGAATTTAATATTGGGGATCATGTATTGTTACGTGTTGCACCTGAAAGTAGTATGCACACAAGCCAATCATGTTTGATGATAAAGCATATACTTTGTAACAATCTTATTCATTTATTAATAAAAAGTATTAATTTATTAAAGGCTTTGAATTATCTACACGATCTTTGTCTTATAATATGTGATAAACCCATAGTTTTAAGCAATGCTTTTAGAATAATGATGATGATCATTCTAATGAGATCTAAATTCTTAGAAAGCTTAAAAACTAAAATAGTTC